>VDFB02335835.1:0-257023 GCA_007258455.2 Sequoia sempervirens | reverse complement strand
AAGAGGTATCTGCCAATTTTGTGTCTAATGTGGCAGATGAGTCAATCCAAAAGTTGTTGGCTAAGGACCTTTGTCACTGGCAATGATTTTGGGGATACCCTGAAGTTCCTTAAGATTTACCATGAATGTTTTTACCACTATTCTTGCAGAAAATGGTTGGGACAATCCACAGAAATGGGCATAGTTGGTGAGCCTGTCCGCCACTGCCATTATTTTATGTTCCCTTTGATTTGGGAAACACTAACAAAAATTTCAATACAACCCTTTAGCCCCTCCAAAAAAAAAACCACCTTAGATTTGTGATTAGTCTCAAGGAACCTTGGATACTCTTCAATTGTAACGGGTGCAGCTTTAATAAACTCGTTCTTCAATTGAGAGTTATTTCATAATAAAAACCTATCCCTATACCACAAAAGCGTCACCCATCCATTTTAATCTTGTTGAAGGATTTCATATCTATTATAATTAGTAGATAAGTTCATGAGTCAAAGGATCTTGTTGCCACACTGAAAAATTTCCTTCTGTAGACATTGCATGGAAGAGTACTTTGTCATTTCTTTCTTTAAAATACATCTCACTGCTACATTTTCCTTGTTTTTCTTATAAATGGTTTGGAGACCCCAAATCCAAACAACTTGTATCCGAGACTTTTGACCCATCTTAATTGTCTAACCGTGAGGTCTTAATCTGAAATGGAATTCTGAAATAAGTAAATTCAGTTCAGCTGGACCACTAATCTCCTTTACTAGTCAAAATTGATTAAGGCATCTTGAAAACACTGTCAGTGCTCCTAAGATAAGATATTTTAGCAAGAAAAATCATATATTGGTTAGTGCAGTGAGACATAGAGGTTCCAGAAAGGTTGTAAGGCAAATTGACACCCTGTGGTCATAAACATTTGAAGAAAAATCTCACTTGACAGTTGGCTCAAATAGGGAACTGTATTATAATTTCAGCTTAAGATAGGATCATACATCAATTTCAGCATGTGATAGAATCATAAAACAAGAAACAGGGGATTCAGATGGGTTCATATGATGTTGAACCCGTACAAAGAAGACAGACTAGCAGACCTAAATGGATCGAGGAAGCTCAAACACTTGCAATTCTGTCCTTCGAAGCCTGTCATCATTTGGAATATTTGTTCAGTCCATTTGCTGAGTTTGTGTGTAAGTGCATCCCTTATTTATCATGTAATTCTTTTTGTTGAGTGTTTTTGGAGTGGTAGCATCCAAGGATACTGTAGGAGAGCATGTATTGAAACAAGTTGCAGAGCAAGGCTAGTTAGGACAAAATTGTTGATGTTTTTGGAGGCCTCAAGAAGCCATTTGATTTGTAATATTGTAGAGTGCTAGTGGCAAGAAAAGGAAAATCCTTCCTTTTTATTTGAGTTTGTGCATAAGTGCTTCACTTTTGTGTCATGCAATTCTTCTTGTTGAGAGTTTCTGGAATGGTAGCATGTAAGTGCATTGTAGGGGAATATGTATTGAAACAAGTTGCAGAGCAACGCTAGTTAGGACAAAATTGTTGATGTTCTTGGATGCCTCAAGAAGGCATTCAGCTTGTAATATTTTAAAAGTGCTAGTGGCAAGAAAAGGAAAGGCCTTATTTTTTCTAGACTTTTACCACACGGGGTTTCCCCAAAGGTAAATCCCTTGTGTTTGAGCTCTATTTTTCTTTGTTATTTTTCTTTGTGTTGCAGTTCTTTACTTGCTTCTTTCCATTCATGCAACTACCTTTTATTATTTTCGGCACTTAAGCAACTCAATTCTAAAACAATTAATTGTCTTTTTAAGCAAAATAATAAGGGGACAAGTATATCAACTAAGTAGTGATTCATGTTGGTGAGCTGGCTGTGGAATATCTATGCTAATTATAGATCAGATTATTATAAGAACAAGTTGTAATACGTCGCTTGGATATTGCTATATTTATAAATTCTTCATATTAGCAAAAGGCCTTGTTTTTGTCAACCGTATCAGCAAGACCTATGTCATTCAGAGCATCTACATTGCTGTGCCAACATTTTTTCTTCTTCCTTTTGTTGTACTTGGCATGCAGTGATTGGTGGCAGAGTTATTTTATCAAATGATACTTAGGTTTTGTTAATTATTGTATCCTTTGCCATGCCCACTTCCATTTTCCCAAATCTTGTATACTTTGTCATGACAACTATTTTTGTCTCCACATGGGTAGTTCGAAAATTTTCTTTTGGCAAGGAATTAAAGGTACTCACTAATTTTTGAATGAGGATGAGCAGCAAGCAGAGTAGTTAAAATAATATTTGGGGGCATTGATGGAGAAACTTTGCCTGTTAAAACTGACCTGCTTTTGAAACATTTTTTTCATTAATCTAAAACAATTTGCATCTTTTGAATAATTTCCTTATCGCTCATTAAATGTATATCTTGATCCATTTTGATCGTTCTTCTGACTTTGCTTATTGATGAGTGCATTCATCAGTATTGATGTTATATCATCAGCCTTTGAAGGACAATCCCAAGTGAATAGGCAAAGGATGGTCTACAAGGCAATATGGGAAGAGATGCAAAGTGTTGTTCATGCTGTTGATCAAATGACGACAAAAACTCCTGCTGAGGCTGCGGAAGCATCTAAGTAATATTTAATGTTGGATATTGAAAGTTTCCTGGCCTAGGATCAATTTTCACAGATTATATATTCAAATCTACTCAAGTTGTATTGTTCCTATGGACTCTACAATGTGCCTCTAATTGTACTTCAGCCATTTGTTCCTTCACTCTTGACATTTTACTAAAACATTTAATCATCATAAGGTTGAAGTCAACAAGCTTATGTATTTTTGCATAAAGGATTCGGATTTAGAAAGCTATAAATTCAAGGCAGATAGATATGTACAAGAACTACAATCTCTCAGGATGCCTGAACTACTGAATGACATGAGATGTTAAAGGATTCTGGTTGTGTAGAATATAGTCTTTGTCAATGCTGATATGACATGTGAAAATGAGTATCATTCAAGAAGATACAAGTTTGGGTCACTCGTGAAATACCTATTTGTCAACATTCTCTATTTGTGAGCTGATATATTACGGTATTCCATGATCATTTACGTGGGTAAGCAAAATATAACTTTTAAATGTACTAATGGAATGAACTCCGTGCTCCTTGACTATCCGCAATATCATATTTTTCTTACTAATCCTCATCATGATTATATTTCTGTTCTATGCAGTTATTTGGTATCGGGATAAGTTTCTGTTAGACCAAACTTACAAACCATTATTGCAAAAATATAGAGATTGGAAACCTTGCAAAACTGAGCAATATAAATAATTACTGTTTTACTGAAAATTATAGAGCAAAATATCCAAACACAAATTTAAATTTCTTGCTTTGAGTTTCCTATCAAGTTTGTAATATCATCTTGAAAATAGATTGCTTATTTCGACTCTGTGCTATTTTCTAGGTGTGACTAACCCCATGTTCACATACTCTGGTTGCTGTCGCTGCAATAAATCAATCTGCCTCGTAGACTGTCAGGTACCACTGCACTATGAAGCAGCATGATTAAAAACTGTTAGGATGCTGATTGCCATTAGACCGAACTCTTGCATGCCTGAAATTGCCAAATTATTTTTCTTACCTCATCTCAAATCTAACCAGCTGGATATTTAAAATGATCTATTATAATGGTTAAAACCATTGCGTATCACCTTCAAGCAGCCTTATTCTAATCAACAATCTCTCCAGTAAGGAAATATACATTTTGTTCCATGGGGGGGTGTATTATTATACTGAGAGGCTTTCTACAGTGGCAGCAAGGCACAGAGCATCATGTTGTGACAAATCACTGTCAGCATATATTTAAAAAAATTAAAATTACAAAATAACTCTAAAGTAAATAAAAATGAAGTAAATAATGTAAATAAAATAAAATAATTTTTATAATTCTGAAGTAAAATAAAATATTCAAGACTGATATCTTTTGGTGTTATTTAATTAGATAGATGTATGTTAGATATCTATATTAATTTATTTGTAATCAGCATAAATATTCCATAACCCAATCATTAAAAAAAGATATTTATCATCCTTTTATTCAAAAGCCTAGTGCTTGTTGTAAGCACCAAGGTTTCAAAGAGATGTTTAACAATGCCATCACTATCAACTACATCAAATAGCTATTTGATAAACTTGATAACATGCTTCAACATGTATTTATTCATTGCATAACAATGCTCATAGCACTACTATCCAAATTAAAACTTTCTCAACATGCTTAACAATGGAGTTTGCTTACCTTGGTGTTAAGGGGAGGCTCCTAGGTGAACTGGTGAGGCTTTTTGCCTGTAGTGCCAACAACCAAGGCCCAAACCTTAATATCTTTCTTTTAGAAAAAGATTCGAAATGGAGTTGGGCGAGAGTGGTTCGAGTGTCCAAGGGGAAGAATTACAGAGTAAAGCTATTGCACGTGTTCATTTGGACGGAGCGTTGCGGTTTCCTCTGAACAAGCTACGGGCAGGAGTGGACGGATTGTCTTTGAATGGCGCATAGGACATTGCTAAGCGGGGTTTTGGTGGGGGCCCTATTCCCTCTCCTCTTGATGCTTCTGGTTGCCTTTGAAAATCCTTCTCCGAGGCTGTTTTAAAAGTTCGTTCCCAGTTTCCTTCTGCTTTGGCTAGGGTTCAACATTTGCCATGCGCCCGTGCTTCCCTTGTTGTGGTCTATGGACCAGAAGTTGCTGAAAATAAGGATTTTTATTTGCGTTAGGGTGTGGTCTGTAGGTGTAACGACTTGTGGCCCTCCCTTCCCGATGTCAATGGGTGAGTTTTCAATTGCTGGAAACTTATTGTTTCCAGACAGATTGATCTCTATCCCAGCACTAGAGGCTTTTTCTATGCAACCTTTGCTTCCTCTGAGGAGTGAGACAGAGTGTTGGACAGGGGTTGGATGTGGGGTATTCATTCACTGTTCCTTCAGCCTTGGTCTTGCTCCTTCTATCCTTTTACGGAGCCACGAAATATCATACCAGTTTGGGTCTGACTGCCGAACCTCCCTCTCCAGTTTTGGGAGGATTCTTGTTTTGAAGCTATTGGCAATGCCATTGGTTGCTTTTTGAAGGCGAACTCTACGTCTCGGGATCTTGAGCATACTATGGTGGCTCGTATTTTAACCGATTTGGACATCTCCAAACCTCTCCATGGTGATGTGGTCTTGATGGTGGAGGACAAACCTTGGAAGTAGCTTTTGGACTATGAGGAGCTCCCATTTCGGTGTAGGAGATGTTTCTTTGTTGGTCATTTGGCCTTTGGTTGCCCTCTTGCTCACTACAAGGGCACTGCTACTTGGTGGAAGGATGCTCTCTCGAACCATCTCATGGTGGGCTCTCCCCCTTCGGATGGTCCCTCCAGGGACGATGTCCCTTGACTACTTCTTCTTTGGAGGCTGTCTCCCCAGGATCCTCCTCTGACTATTCCTTCAGTGGAACTAGTTTTGCCCCGTTCTGTTGTTGTTGTGCCGACAGAGCTTGCTTGTCCCTTGATGAACACTTCTGTTGATCCTTTGAATGTTCCCGACTCCTCTTCTACGTTGTTGGCTTTGCTGCGTGGTGACTCTTTGTCCTTGATGGTTGTTGAGGAATCACCGATCTCACCTCCTTGGTGGACTTCGTTTCCAAGCCTTCCTGGTATGTTGTGTAGAGAAAAAAGAAGGGACTCCCCAAACCACGGCCTCGGGTTTTGGGAGTCAGATTTGTCCCCTCAAATTCTGGGGTTGTCTAGTCCTCGTCCTTCGTTCGACATGCGGTTTGTCGGCTATTCATGTCTTGTTTCTATTTTCTAGTTCATGTCTTGTTTTGAACTAGCTTATTTTTGGCCCCGAGGGCTCTCCATGTAAAGGGTACAACAACTTGTAAATGCTACTTTATCAAAACCACTACTATCCAAATGAGACACTTCCAATTCCATCAAAATAATTTTCTAACACAAGAGTATGCATAGCCCTTAAGTGAGGTTAATTAAACATATATTGGCTCTAATAAATTAGAATGATATTTGTAAATAATTAAACATAGCAATTAGTGGACCACTAATGGTTATGGCCAATAAAATGAACATTAGTGCAAATTTGATTAGAACTTTCTTTTTCATCTTTGAAAATTAGGATGGAGAAGGATAATGGTCAATTATAGGTTTATTTGGAGAGTTGAACTTATATAGAGAGGTAATTTAAAATAAGGGCCACAAAAATTAGAAAAGATGAGAAGGATAAGGGTCAATTATGGGTTTATTTGGAGAGTTGAACTTATATAGGGAGGTAATTAAAAATAGGGGTCACAAAAATTAGGAAAGAGAAGGTAAGAGTCAACTACGGGCTCTTTTGGAGAGTGAACTTATACAGAGTTAATTAAAAGTAAGGGCCACAAAGGGAATTTTAATCTTTATCATCTTCACACATATTTCCTAAATGATGTATACCTAAATCTCTTTGAATATATCGAGATGGTAATCTCATTATTTAATTGATAATTTTGTTACTTCAATTCTTTTTTTCTACTCACTTTGGAGAAACAATTGATTACTAAACTTGAGTCACCTGTCCAAATTATTCTTGACTAGCCTTTTTGTTTGGTAATTTTTAGTCCTAACACTCTACCTTGGTCTAATTGAAATTATTTGAAGTACAAGAGCTTCATAAGACATTAATACTAGGCGTCTAAGGTGCTCTTTGAAAAATCTCTCATTTCTTTCTTAGCCTAAATTTCCCTTAGAAGTTACATAGATTTTTATTTTTATTTGTTGACACATTCCATTTAACTTTATCCCATCCTATTATCACATAAAATGATTATTTTATAGGTTCTAACAATTTTTGTTTATAAATTTAATGCTTGAGGTTGAAGAGGTGGGAGTGTTGGTGGTGGATGTTGAATAGTTGTCTTCCATTGTAGTCCTTGTTGAGCTATCTCCGTTGTATAAATATTGAAGAGTTTTTTTTTTTTAAATGTGGGCTTTTTTGATTTTCTATTGTATAAACAGTGAAGAGCTTTTAGAAAAAAAATGTGCTTTTCTAATGAAGAGCTTAAAAAAAGCTAGCATCATTTTTTCTAGAGGCTCTTCATTGTTTATGCAATAGACATTGATACTTTAATGACTCTAATTATCTATTGTGTTTGTTTGGCCTCATTGGTGTCTTAGTCTTGTCTTCATTACTGGTTATTGGTCTTTTTATTTTTATTTTTGTATTTGTTTACTTTATGTTTTAGCCTTGGGGTGTGAAGGCTCAAATTGGTGGCATTAAGACGTTGGTATAGGAAGTATCGAGAAGGGGAATAATGGCTTGGTAAGTGAACACAAATCTTTAAGTGATGTTCTCTTTGTAGAAGATAGGCCATTGGTCAATGAAGGTGCATAGTTTATTGTTCAAGATGGACGACCTTACAGGCAAAGTGGAAGGCTCAAAAGGTGAGCTTGTAGTTACTTTGTCCCTTGTTCTCAACATGGAAATGGTTAGTATTTTGGAAAACAGAGGAGCTGAAGCTTAAATACATTAGCGTATTTTTTGTTTGTTTAAATCTTGATCCATTTCCTTTGTAGAATTTCTTTGATGACTGGTTATTTTTTATTTTAGAGCAAGACACTTGGTCTTTATGTTACATTTTGTATAATGTTGTAGAAAGGTTTATTCTTCATTTATCTTAAAAATAACGACATGCATAAAAGAATCCTTAACAAATGATTTTGGAATGTTGGCAAGTCTCTTTTTTGGGCTTTTGTAGACCATAAAGTTAATCTTGAAAATGTAGTTTTGGAATCTTCATCAAAATGGGTTGAATTATGCAATGTTCCTTTGTTTTTTGGGTTTTTATTGCCTCAAATTCTTAAACCCTTAGGCGAGGTTACAAAAATGGAGGATACAAGAGCATCTCTTCTTCATATGGATGTTAAAATCTTAATCTCTTTGAAACATGATGTTTGTCTTTTGGATATTATCTCTTTTCCTTTAGACGGGCTTGTGTAGAAAATTGAGGTTATTATTTTGGGAAGCTTAAATGCATTTCTTTGTTGTAAAAATGATGGTCATGTGAGGTTTGTTGCTCTTTGTTAAATAGAAATGTGACTGTAATTCTAATGTTAATCTTGTTGATGTCTTTAGGGATATTAATATAAGCATTGAGAGTAATAATGAATAGATTTTGCTTCCTTAGGTTGCCAAGGAAAACTATGAAGAGCATTATTATTCTTCTTGTTTTGTTGCACCTTTTTGTCCATATTAGTCTTCTATTGATTTTAATTTGCCTCCATTGTTTTTCGATGTTAATATAATTAATAATAGGACTTTTCGAAATGCCCAAATCTTTTAGTTAGCTCTTTTAAACAAGAGCCTTCTATCTAAAATAGTGGTAAAGGGGTTGGTAAGTCTACTTTGGGTTCAAATAATACTAAATAGTTTTCTAAAATGCAAAAACCTTCTATGGTAGATGGAGAGTTTGAGTCAAATTTGGGTGGTGATTTGTTTATGGACGAATGCAACTTTGCATCTTCCCTAAGAGGGTTGAAAAGTAATGTCGCACCTTCATATTTTTAGGTCAAATAAGAGGGGGAATGTTTCCCTTAGTAGTTAATTCCCTCTTCCCTCTTTAATTTGTTTTGAAGATGTTGAGTTGGAATGTAATGGGCCTTAAGGCCCATGATAACAAGTATTTAGTTAAATCTCTTTATAAAGTAAGTTTAACTTGGATTGTTTGTTGTTACAAGAAATCAAGTATGTGGGGTGTCATTTGGAAAGTGCTTGTAAAGTAATTTGACCTAATTTTATTGTCTTTTTGTCTAAACATGTTAAAGGGAAGGGGTATTTTCTATTCTTCTTAATCCTTTATTGGGTAAGAATGTCCAATCATGGGTCTTCTCCTTGTTGTAGGGTTGTGTGGATATAAATTAATTTGGATGGTAGGAGGTTTGGTATATGCTCCTTGTATGCCCTTAATGGTTTTAAAGGTAGAGTTGACATATGAAATTGGTTGGCTATTAATATGAAGGATGTTCCTTGGGTTGTAGGAGATTTCAATATGATTGAGAATAGCATGGATAAAATTGGTGGTTACAAATTTGAGTGGAAGGGAAATGATAATTCTTTTTGGGATAAATTTAAATGAAAAAAGAATCTTATGGATCCTTATTGAACGAATTTATTTTACTTGGTCAAATTTTTAAAAGGGTAATAAGAGGGCTGTAGATTGTATAGGTTTATGGTGGATAAGTCTTTTTTTTTTGCATTCCTCCTATCCAAAATAATAATGTGGTTTATTCTTGGATAAGTCTTTTCTAGCTACTTTGTTCAATCATCACCTTGTGTAAATTGTGGTTTTTTCTTTTTCTTATCCTCTCAAGTCTCTTTGCATTTTCAAAGGTTTGTATAAGCTTAATATATCACATTTGAAAGACCCTTCTTGTGCAAATACTTTATATAATCTTTGAGTTTTGAACTTTAGAAAGTTTGTGTGGGTTCTTATGCTAACAAGGGGGATAAGGCTATTTAAGTTGTTTCTTTCATGAGGTTTTTTGGAAAGTTTAAAGCTAAGGCTAGCGTCGATGGAGTTATGAGGTTGCAAGAGATTTTAGTTAATATGGAAAGTAAGCTCAATGCAGGTCTTTTGATATTGTGTCACAAAAAGGCTATAGATATTAAACATTCTCTAAGATGTGATCAATTTTTAGCCTATAGGCTATATATAGCATGAGGTTTGGCTTGAAACAAGTCTCATGCCGGCATGGTTTTTTGTCAAGTTGTCGTGGTTTCTTGTTTAACGTTGAACCCACTTGCCAAATGGTCTCTGGTAATCAATGCATGGACGAGTTGGGTGAGCGACCGTCCTTTTTTGTCTTCAAGTGTGCCGTCAGAATGTTTTCGGAGCCACAGCGATGGAAATGCACCTTCTAGATTTAACAACGATGAAATCACACCTTCTAGACACCTTAAATTCCATTCTTTTGCATTTACTGAGTTGGTAAATATATGGCAAGCATTTACTCCTTTTGGTAAATATCTTAAATGCCACCCACTGCTGATTTTCGCTACAAATTGATTTATGCGATTCACCACAAACACACTTCTACAAAGACTACCACTAGAAGTAGTTAATTTGCTGGAAACAGGCTTCTACAGAGACTACCATTGGAAGCAGTCAATTTACTCGAATCAAACCTCAGGAGACTACGCAACAGGCACCAGGAAAAGGCTTCCACACAGTTCAATGTACTTCCGACTTAATTCCATTCGCTCTTCTGCTCTCTTATCTCTTTATTCCATTTGCTCTTCTGCTTTTTAATAAACCTGTGTCTATTTATATGTAAATGGTCAACTTTTTTCACAGCATGCTTTGCTCCCATGGCAATAATAAATTCAGCATCAGTTTTTTTCACAAGATGACTAATACTGTAGTAATAAACACATATAGGCTGTCATTGCTAAGTTGATCTAATATTTTAAAACCAAAAATCCAAACGAACACACTTTTTCCCCACATGAATAATTAACTGGTATTTGCTATCAAGCTTGGCCTCTTCCACAAACTTCTCTGCACCATTTTGCTGGGACCCAACAGTTGAATACCATCTTAAAATGTCAGTGCTGAAAGGATATGATAGTAAATCAAAGACTACCTAGGTAGCAGTTAAATACCAAGCTAAAATTGTAGTAGCAGTTAAATACCAGCTAAAAATAATGATATTAATTATATTGAGGACAAAGCCTATTTAAAATAATACCATCACATACACTGCTCCTCTCCATGCACATTTGTATACAGGCAATAGTGACGCACAATGTGTCCCCCAAACTCAGTAGCAGTGACCCCAAATTGATGTAGCGTAGGGAATGAAACGACGGTAGCTGAGAGAATAGTATTATGACCGCAACTACCATGATTTGAATAGAAAGTGACTGTTGCAGCGGTGGAGAGGGAGGAGCCCTAACGCCCATCCCATGCCATGGAAGGCGTAGGGAAACATTGGAATAGTTGGCCCAACTATCGCAGTCGTTAAATGAAACACTCAAAATGGGCTCTAGGGTTGCCATTTTTTTTTTTGTTATATCGATATTTTAACTGTTAACACATTGAGTAACTTTTGTGCAATGGCTAACACCTGGAAAATCAAGAGAAAAATATTCACACATTTTTCTAATTTAGAGTTACACGTATCAATTTAAATCTAATTAAATTACATCCCCTAGAAATGGAAACCCTTAAATCTATAGTTTGTTAAAACATGGAATGCAAATATAAGCCGCCCATCATTTTTCAACATTTTCTCGACTGTTTTTTGTCGTTTCTTTGGCTGCTTTCCCCATCGCTATTGGTTTCCGGTCGTCTAAACTCTTCCTGGCTGGTATTGACTTTTTTGCAGCCTGAAAATAAGGTTTGGACGGGTGATTTAGAGTATGTTTATTAAAATGAAAATTATGGCAGATTAGGTTTTAACATTACGATATCCTTCACCTTACATAATTAAGTATATATTAGCATAAATATGCTTAGTTTCTTGTTTTTTTTTTCTTATTGGCTATTGATTGCCATTTTTCCGTAAATCACCTTAGTGTAAAATTTTGCAAAGCTTAGGCTTATGGGAATTTTGATTTCATTTTGTCTCAGGTTCTTCATGTCGCCTTCTTTCACAAAACTCATCCAGTTTGGATTTCTACAAAAAAATAATCCGTGTAAACCCAAAACGTGCAAAGGTTTATCATGCTATATTTTTTGTAACAATTCCTCAGATGTAATGTTTTGCAAGTTTAGGTTCACATAATTTTGAGGGGCGTCAAACCTTTCCTTTCCTCCTTTTGGTTTTGCACCCAAATTTCTCTCGCACCCATTTTTCCAGGAAAGATGACATTCTCGCAAATTTTTGTTTGTGGAAATGTAATGCCTGTGTGACTTCTTGAGCATTTTAAGAACGATATTTACTAACAAGTATAAAAGGTGTAATTTTCTCGAAAGGAAGGTAAGGTTGAATATTTTTCAAGGGAATTAGGTATAAAATGTTGCATTTTTCGCAAAAATGATTACTAGGGGAGAGGGGCCCATAATGGAGCACCCTAACTTCGCCTTGCTCAAAGTCTTACATGGAAATTTCAAATCACTCCCAATTTTGTACAATAGTTTATTTGACAACTCATGTGCTTCTATATTTTGTTTTAGGACATCATCAATATGATGCCACATCAACATGCTTTTTGTTTAGGTATCCAAAAAAGGCCCAAAAAAAAGTGAGACCGATACTGGTGGACTAAGTCATGTTTTATTGGTGCGCTGATGTGGCATCACATGATTTGTCAGTTTGTGTATTTTATGGATAAAAAGTGTTTTGCAATTGGATATTAAGGTGCTTCACTATGGGATCCACTAAGGACTACTTCCATCCCCACTATTGGATTCCGCTCCACTATCGACCCCTCTCCCCTAATTTTCTACAAAGATCACTTTATGTTATATTACCACAATTTGCTTTCTAAGTGATTAAACGGTGAATTAATCACTGTACAAACTTAAAAAATAAATAGCCTTTGTTGGCTTGTCAAAATATTTAGATCGCTGATTTTCCATAAAACTCAACTGATTAGTCAAATATTTAATTTAGTATTTATTTTCTCATAAAATTATAGCAAAACTCTATTGGGTAGTCAAAATATTTACCTAATCAATCGTAGAAGAAATTTTGTTGGGTAGCCAGACATTTACCTCGTTGTTCTTGAGAAAAATCTATTGGGTAGTGAAAACATTTACCTCACGGTTCCCAAAAAAAATGACTATTTGATAGTCACAATATTTACAACACTAAACTGATTTAATATTTTGAACTTAAATTTAAATTACTATTTACTATTTTGATAAGTACTATTTAATATTTACTATTTGTTTACCCAATTTTTTTTTTTATTAGCAAGCTGATAACTTATTTGGTTTTACAAAGATTATTAATATTTAGTATCACTATTTTATATTTTTAAAAAAATAATGAATAAATATCTAATTATATATTTAGTTTTTTAATTTTAATTTTTTTTTTTAAAGATTTGAATAATTATTTTATTATAATATATAGTAAATATAATATATAAATAATAAATTATATACATAAATCTTTTTTAATTTTTAATTTTTAATTTATTTGAATAATTATTATATTATAATTTATGTAATATATGAATTATATATACATATATGTAAATTTTAATAATATTATTATTTGACTTTTAAATATATAGATAAATAATCATAAGTTTTAATAAATATAATTGTCTTTTTAATAATAATATTAACAATAATTATTATTCATAAAGTAGAATTTAAAAAAATGATAAATTACCACTAAAAAACACATATATTATTGCAACATAGGGTTTAACACTGATAAAAACCATATATTATTGTAGCATAGGTTATAAGATACAACTCAACACCGTCAGTCAATGGCAATGGAGATTATTGATATCTCCAATAGTTCCGGTGGCCTTATGTTGTTGACCAACTCGACATCGTCAATCAATGGCAATGGAAATTCTACAAGCCAGATACAAGATTTTGCAAATGACATTACAGTTAGTTGCCTTGACTTGCTACAAGCAAAGGCCACTGTTCAAAACATGCAAAGTATCTAGGATTTGGACATTCAGTCGATGGAAGTAACAGTACATGAGTTCCATTCAACTTGTGAGAAGTTGAGTTCCTTGTGTACTTTCCTTTGTGAAATGAAAGTGGATGAGTTATACGGACAAGGTGGTTCTATCTACATTAAAGAGGTGTTCTAGAATTGCTTGAATCACGCCTAAGATACGTTCTCCCTATAAATGTGTATATAGTATGTGATATAACTATGTAACTTCAGCTTTTACCAACTTATGGATAGTTGGATATTTTGTAAATCCCTAAAAGAAATGTAAGCTCCATATACTGTGAACAAGGCACTTTGCCTCGCCATAAAAAGATGCAATATGTCACCTACTATAGTACCATGTAACACGTTTTTTGCTTCAAAAATATATACACATACTTTGTTCTCTTGCTATCATATTGCATCTTGGTTCTTGACTTTTGCTTTTGATTTGTATCTCTTTACTTGACCCATATGTCTAAATTCCAAAAACAAATGGCATCTTCAATTGCATATAATTAAGAATAGTAGTTTGCATATAATGTGTTGCAAACCTTTCCTCATTTCACTTCGACTAAGCATAGTCTAACCATTGTGTTCACAACAATTCATTTATAACAGTTTTTAAATACATATCGCCAACAAACGCTATATCTGTCCTTCATCAATTGTCTCGTTCTTGCATCTACATTCCTTACAATTTGTTCACTTAGTAGAAAAATAATATTGTACTCATTTCCTCAAACCCACAAACTTTACAGTAAAGTACTACTTTAAACAAAGTCCATTATTTTAACATATTTCACATTTTTAGTATACTATATTAACATACATAATAAACGTATCCTCAACCAGGACACAATCCACATCAAATTTGTGCTCTCCAATAATAGGTTAAACGTGTTAGGTTTGTTTACTCAGCACAATGAGTATAGAGTATAGTTAGGTGTCCTAATTCCACTGCACCCCAAAATGATTAACACGTTTGCGAACCAAGTAGCTTTCTTTAATTTTATTATATGTTCCTTCGTTGTTTATCCCTCGCTAATAATGCACTAGTGTTATATTCATTTGTTCGAAAGCACATATCCTTTTGTGCCTTTAGCATAGAATGCATATTCAAACATCTATAGTGCTTCCAATTTACTTAGATTACTTATAGTGTGAACTAATTTTTTTACTCACTACACTTTTTTTTTTTCCCTTACAAATGCAACAAGCTAACTTCCAAAGGCCACTATTTTGATATACACACCTATTCAAAATCACATTTACATGTATTATTCTAAATTCACCTTTACTCTATGTAACTTCTATACACACTTTTATTTAAACTACTGCTTGCATGGTCGCATTCAACAACATTGTGTCTTTTTTAAATATTATCAAATTAGTTAGCTATATTTTGTTGGCTATACAACATATTAATTTCGTACTTCACAAAGTATGCTTTTTATACGCCATTTAAAGTAAGTAATAGTTGCCATCTACAATTTACTTTTGCAAGGACTAGTTCGCTCTCTTGTCACAATGTATTCTTTGATTGAGAACACAATTAAGATGATCCATGATGGAAACGTAGACCTGCAACCCCATCTACAAGCAATAGATATTTCAATGTTTGGACATGGGCCTGAACCAACCAATCGCTATATACTACAACTCTCTAATGGGGTGCATAAGCAGAAGGATACACTTCCAAAACAATACATCCACCGCATAGATTCTGAAGAACTACAAAAGGGCTCTATACTTAAACGCATTATATACAATTACACTATTCTTTGCAATTCGAGGTGAGCCATCATATTTCAGTGATTTGCTACAATATGCAAAATCAAAACTTATAGATTATCATTCTTAAACTCCATTATTTCACATCTTGTCCTATTGATAATACTTCTTCATTGTACACTTATAGGTGGATTGTCATATCAGAATTAGAAATCACATGTTTGCAACAAGATATCATTTGCTAGCCCGCCAACCTCTTTGAACAACAAACCTAGCAAGTACAAGCCACATCTACCAGCCTTGATGACAGTGTTATAGTACCACAACCACCACTCCTGACAAAATATGCCTTGACTAAGAATGCAATCAAGATGATGAATAATGAAAACCTAAACTTGCAACCCAATCTACAAGCATTAGAAATTGCACCGTTTGGACATGGCCTCAAACTGGTTGATCGATATAGAGTGGAGCTCTCCAATGGGGTACATAAGTAGAAAGCTACACTTCCAACAAAGTACAACCAATGCATAACTTCTAAAGAACTCCATAAGGGATATATACTCAAATTGATAGGATACAATTGCCCTGTTCTTTGCAATTCAAGGTGAGCCACGATATTTGCATGCTCTTCTACAAAATTCCAATAAACAACTTGTAGCTTAGCATCGTTTATCCACTATGTCACATTTGTTCATACTCAAAATACTTACTCATTTTATCTTTATAGGTAGGTAGTCATCTCCAAATTAGAAATCACATGTTTGCAACATGACATCATTGGTCAACCTGCCTACCTGTTTGAAGAGCAAGCCCAGAAAGTAAATTCTACAATCTCAACTGCTCCATCTATGAGCATGAGTAACACTGCTATGGTAACAAAGCCACCTGCTCAAAGGGCACTTTTTGGGTTATGTGTCACATCCCTCACATTGAGACTATATGTTGGTTATGTATTTTGAATGCAAAGTTAGTTGCAAACAACTACTTTCATGTGGAAATGACATTGAGAAGGCAATAGTTGTTCTTTTTATCGTAACTGTAATGTTAACGGACTTTTTATTTTAGAAGTGAATTTATTGTACATGTGAAGTTGAATGAGATCATGAGATTAATTTAAATACATATTACTTAGCTGTTGAGAACGATCTAACCATAATCCTTGTCAGTGGATGTAGGATTGCCGACGCCACGAGAGAAAGGGAAATATCATCAGGGAGAGGACATGGTTAACAATGGATCAATTTTATTGTCTATCTCGAGCCGATGTAAGAAAAATATCTTAATCGTAACTTGGCCATAAATAATATAAATAATTTAATTACTCTATAAGTTAATTTAAATATAAACATATTAATCTTTAATTATTTTTAAGGAATTTGCAATGGTTATAAAATAATAAATTAAAGTTATTGATATAATTAAGATATTTATTAATAAATATTCTCTTGAGAATGGAGCGAAACAATTCTTGTTATATATATAAGTTTATGCAATGGCTACTAAATTAATAATCATGGATATAAAACTAAGGCCACCGATCAAATGTGAAATTAATAGAAAGGCCTTGAAATAAAAAAAAAACATAAATATAAGAGTGTCTTTGGAAATTGAAAGGTAATTCTTCTTGTCATCGCTCTTCCAAATATCTGGTGGAAACGGCCAAGAAGAAGAAGCTAGGCAGTCATGGCTTTGTAATCTTGGCGGGGGTTTCTTTTGGGGGAAAAAACTCTTTTTAGGAAGAAGACCATTAACCTTGGGCTCTCTCGCCTTTCACCCTTGCAAGCGTAGGGTTCTCATGTTTCTTTTCCTTGGGGAAAGCGACATTCTTGTTATTGCAAAACGTTAAGCTGGTCTTACTCCCTTTTGGTTTATTCATCTGCCCCTGTACATAATTCCTCAATCAAATTATTGGGAAATTCTCACGGTAATTGCATTCTTTAGTTCTGAATTCACTTCATTTACTTTCGCCTCTTCTTCATACTCGTTGGCATCTTCTTCCGTTGTCAATTTTTGAATATCATCTGTGGGAGCTATGCATGGTTGAGTCTGATAGACGACCCACTTACATTTTCTCGAGAAGAGGTGATTCCAGTTCTTGAGTTCGCATCTTTATCTCTCTTGTTGTTATTATATTCAAATCTTCCAGTCTGAAGTATTCTCATAGTCGTGTGTGAGCTGTCTTCATTTCTTTCGGGTCAGAAACTTCAGCCGACAGACTCGTCAAGAGAAAATATTTGATTTAATACCTACTTCTGAGCTTTAAAGGAGAAGGAATTGGGTCGGGTGGTTCAGATTCCTTGATCTGGCAGTATTAGATTAATATCTGGATAGCTGCCTCCACCTTTTTCTTGGGCAGATGGGACTCCCGTGATCTCTTCCTTCGATTACATCTTAGAAGAATGGAATCAAAAATTCCTTCGAGTTTCTGATCGGCAATTTCAGGCATGATAAGTCTCCTTGCTTTGATAAAGTTTACTTTAAAGAATTCTTAATTTCCTTTCTTTTAAAGTCTTTGAATAGGACTGAAGTCAGAGAACTCTTGTAAAGGAATCATATCATATTAAATTGCTAAATCTTGAGTTTTAATTTACTTAGTCACCTTTATAATAAATTTGAATGACGAACAAGTTATTGTTTTTATCACCTCTATTAAACTGACCTGACTATACCGAAAAATCTCTCTTTCCTCTGTTCTAAAACCTTGAGTTTGAATAGTGTCTTTTCCTCATTGATGTATCAATCACTCTTTTTATTGGTATAAGTTTTATGGTTAGGATTTAACCCTGAGCTAAGACGTGTTGATAATCAAACTGGACCTCGGGAATTAGACCTTGAACTAAGAATAACTTGAGCGGATAATAGATTAGGAGTTTCTTCCTCGTAAGAAAATACAACTTAGGATTTCCTAGAAGGAAATATTATTTTGAGTCTTTTATTCTCCTTCTCATCTTTGTAATATTATTAACCTCTAGGCAGGGTTACTTCTTTCGTATGTGCTTGAATTGCTTGAAAACTATACTATTATCGAGTATTTTAAAGGGATTGTCATAATCTATTCTTTCCTTTGAATCTGAACAGATTGTATCTTAAATTGAATGAGTGTTATAAATTGAGTCTTGGAAATATAAAACCCCATGGTTAAGATTTATCCTCGAACTAAGAGAAAAATGATAACCATACCAGATGATGTAAGATTAAACCCTGATCTAAGTATTAACATGTCAAGCAAGGGTGAGAAAGCTGACGGCACAGGAGTGCCAAAGATGACAGCACAAAAGTGCCTGAGACATCGGCACAGGAGTGCCAATAATATCAAAATCCTTGGCCAAGGTATGATGCCAGTTAGGCAAATGTCAGCTATCATGATCTAGATATACTTCTGGTCAGAATGATCCTTCTAGTTAGGGGGTACCTACAGAGGAGGGATTGACTAGTGGTATAGGACCATGACACCAGGCTCAGAGACATGATGATAATTTGATCCATGTTGATTACCCTCGTGAAGGGTGGATTCTTCAGTTGAAGAAACTCGGGAGACCAGTAGGTCTTGGTTGGGCGGTAAAGCCCCTGATGATAATTCTCTTTCCCTCATCACTAAAGAAGCCAAGTATAATAACAAGATGATGATGTCAAATGTATTTCTTCCTCACTCTTACAAGTAATCTAGCTGAATAGGTTGTACAACAAACTGAATAGCTAGCTTGAAATTTGTTTAGTTGAGGAATCCAAAATTTCTCGCTCAAAAGATGACCTTGCAATTCCCAAACATCAGTTCTCTTTCAGACCCTTCAAGGACATTTTAGAATTGAATAATAATATCCTTGTTGATGTTATTGGAATAGTCATATGTGTGGACCCAAGCTCAACCATAAGGAGGAGCGATGGGACTGAAGTTCTTTGAAGGAGCATCAAATTGATAGATACCTCTTCATCTACCATTAATATTACTTTATGGGGTCCAACAACTGAAAGGAAGGCAAGTAACTGCAAGAGATGTATCACTTAAAACATTTGGCCATACTTGCAATAAAAAATGACCGTGTCACTGAGTATAATGGCAAGGTCATAAGCACGTTGGCAAGCACCCACCTATTTGTAAACCCAAGAATAGAGGAGGTAGAGCAACTCAAATCATGGTTTGAACAGAATGGGATTGATGTCACTCCATTGAATACACAACCATTGGATGAACCTCTTGTGCGTATGAGGAAAACAATTGCTAATATTGAAGAGCAAACTACCAATGTGAAACAAACTTTCCAATGCACTCAAAAAGCAACAACACAATACATATAAACAAATTCATTATGCTATCCATCTTGCCCCCTTGAGTTAGATGGAAAATAATGTAAAAAGAATGTTGTACAGAATGATGATCAAACATGGTATTGTTCCAAGTGCAAAGCTACTACTGCTAAATGTACCTACAAATACATACTTTAGCTAAAGCTCACAAATCATTCAGGAATATTATGGGCTGTTGCTTTTGAAGAACCAACCATCAAACTTCTTGGAATGTCTGCAAATAATTTATACATGCTACAATTCAATTCTGGAATAGAAACTGAAGCTGGGACCATAGTGAAAGGAGTGTTATTCAAGCAATTTATCTTCACAATCACAAATTCGTATGATTCAAGTGCTGCTCAAGGACGGGTAAAATCAATAATCACAAAGGTCGGCGAGCTAGATTTTGTTGTAGAGAATTTGCTCATGTTGGTGGAATCACTACTATGTGTCATATTGCTAGTGTTTAGATGTACCTCAAGTGCTTATGTAATGTATATAAAATTTTGTAACATCTTATATAGTATACTTTCTATACTTTTGATTCCATACATGGAATTTCAAAGTCACATGTGTATTGAATATATTGTTGTTATGAAAATACTGTGATTTATCTCTTCCACCAAATTACTCATGTATATAGCATACCAATCGTATCTCAACTACTTTTCAAAGAATATAATGATCAAATAACTCATAACATTAATGTTTAGCTTCTTTAATTTTGTATGTATTTATAATTCTTCATTTGATGATTATAGTTGATATTTCCTTTACATATGGCGACCTCTAGCCCTAAAAGCATACAATCTCGTAAAAGAAGTCATAACTACTATATGCAACATAAAGAAGAAATCAACATTCATCGTCATTTCCAACACATAGGAAAACAAGCAATACAAGCCAATGCACCAACCTCCTTTTAGTCAAACCAACACAACATTGAACCATATGAATGTGCATCCCAAACTGAACACACTTCCGACATAGGTTTGTCAATGTGCACACACCAAACAATGCACACTCATCAAAATCAGTCCACAAGCTTACCACATTCCAAAAAAAACTTTATAGAAGCTTCGAAAAGATTTCGTTCAAGATTAGATAAACTATCAAACTTGCCAACTTGCACAATTTTCCATGAATGCTACCCAGGAATGCGTAGCAACGCAACACAAACTGGTCCAGTTTGTTTTAGATGCTTCTGTGAGATAGGTAGACATCGTTTCTCAACAACTAATTTAATGGACCTAGGAGTACAACCGTACAAGCTACAGACACTAACACAAGTCAAAGAAATTCTTATAGCACGAGTCAATCTGATAATACAAGTAACAAATGCTCGTGAAGGCCAATACAAATACAGTGGGCACACAATTTATTTCTCGCAAGATATCAAAACCATAGGAAAATACTTGCCACATAAAATTGCAAACTTGGATGTGTTGGTGGTTTGAAGAACCAATACAAGAGGCGACTGTTATGATTGCTACGTAAGTAGGCATCGTGTGTGGGCTGGACGAAAATATAAAATCACATATGACCCATATTACAAAGATGTCAAGGTGGATTTTGCGTCTCTTGGGGAGCTCCCCGATACAAATACAAACATTTCCAATATGCTTCATAACATTAATGCTAACAATGACAATATTGTTGCACCAAATAGTGCTTCAAAACTTTATGCGGACTCACCCGACACTGAATTCACTTTTTCCTCATCCTTCATGGCTAGGCTACCAAATAAACGCTATGAACTAGAAATCATAAAAGAAACATTGCAAGTTAGAGATCACAATCACACCATTATAGATTGGCCAACACTTGAGTCCTCACCAATTAATGAATACATTACTGAAGGACTTCTAGACATGGCTTTTCCTTCTTTGTTTCCCAATGGTAGTGCTTTACATTTACAACCTCGCTATAGACAAGTTGAAATGCATGAATATGTGTTGCACCTAATGAGGTTTCATGATAATAGATTTGGAAGGCATCCAAGGTTTAGATATTTTGTCTTGAACTTGTTGATGCGCCACCAAAGCCAAGGTGTTGCCTCCATTTTTGTCAAGAAAAATGTTGAGGACTACATGCCAACCACCATAGACAACCTTCGTCTCCATATACAAATGTTGACTGACACTAAACTAACCGAACACTTGATGCATTACAGATCATCCCTTAGAGGCACACGAGCATATTGGAATAAGTGTCATGGTGAATTGTCAAACATGATCAACCAAATAGGCTCCCCCACACTATTCTTCACATTAAGTGTTGCAGATACCAAATGGCCTGATTTACATCAACTATTTACAAAGGGGGCAACTCAAACATCACGAAACAATAAAGATCGCATAGATAACATTGTTATAAACCCACATACCACATCCTTATACTTGCATCATAGATTCACAACATTCCGTGAAGAAGTCTTAGAGAAGCTCTACTGTACAACAGACTACTGGTATAGATATGAGTGGCAACATCGAGGGTTTGCACATGTACATTGCTTCCTTTGGCTTGAGGGTGCACCAAACATGGACAAACTTGACTTGAGCAATAATGTAGACACATAAATAGCGAAATCATTCTTTGACAAATATGTTAGTGCCTGGAATCCTTGAAATCTAGGAGACAGGAATAACACATGCCATTGATCTTCGCAAGACGATCCATGCTTACTAACAACACCCAAAATCTTTGCTACAAACAAACTTACTGACTATGAAGAGTTACTAAACCGTGTCCAGAGACACACCAAGTGTTCAGAATCAATCTGCCTTCGCAAGAAAGGAAACAACATGGAGTGTCGCTATAGTGCACCCTGGCCTGAATGTGCCACCTCTTCATTGTGCAGTGACGAAGATGGGAAAAATACCTTTTTCCCTGCACATAATGATGATAGGTTGAATATGCATAGTCCAGAAATGCTTTCCATATGGAGAGCCAATATGGATTGGCAGCCCGTGCTTTCAAAAAACACTAGTTCTAAAGTACATTGCAAAATATGCCACGAAAGTAGAAATAAACTCTGAAAGTTATCTTGATATGTTGACACGCATATGTCAAAAGCAAGCACCCCAAGACAAGGCACTTGCAACATACAAAAACTTCATGTTTGAGATTATTGCTGATCGTGATGTAGGTGCACAAGAAATGTGCCATATGTTGCAAAAGCTGCCCCTTGTTTGCAATCGTGAATTTATGATGCTTAATGTTGGGAGAAAAGTTTTCAACCGAATTAGGACAAAATGAAATGAAAATACATTGGAGCTAACTTACATCCATATATACACACAATGTCTATTGATGTTATAAAGCAGTGTTGGGCTACTACTTCCAGCACGCTTCGTCTCCTTGAAGGCAATTCAAATGTTAGCCTTAACGATTATTTGAATTGTGAGATTACATATTTGAAATGGCACAATTTAATGAAGTGATGCGATCTCTCCTAGGCCGACTTCATAAATGTTAATGAATGCAATTTCATTAAAAGGAAAAATATATAATGCATGGCCGACCTCATGGAAAGACGTGATTAGTTAAAGATTATATTCTTTGTTGGAGGCCGACTTAATGATCAAGGGATGCATCCCTTCACTTCCACTTGTATTTATATTCAATGCATTTCCATGTTGCAATCATCCATTCACTCAAGTTCAATATTATTCTTTGGAGTGCGAATCATCTAGAGGAGATAGCGAATTCTGTAGAACATTTTGTAGGCTGAATTCTAATCAGCAATATACTCCTGGTTGTATCTACTGGCCTTTCATTAGCTCATTGTAAAGGAGACATTCTTTGTTTTGTTCAATATATAAGTGATATATTGTTGCTCGATTTTTCTCCCTCAAGAGGAGGGTTTTCCTAGGGTATCTGCTGTGTTTTGTGTTGATTTTTGAATTAAATTATGTGCATTAAATATGATCTTATAAGAACATGGTATCAAAGTAGGTTTGGGGGAATTGATCAGATTTGTTTAAGAAATTCAGTCAACAAATCTTGTCTATAGAATTTCAAGAAATTGTTAAGGGTGGCATGTTGACTCTTTCCAATGGTATCTCCTTCCCACTTGCACCTGCGCACTTGTCTAGGTGTTATGCGTCTCACACTGCAGAGTTCCATTCTCTGAAGTTGGCATCTTGACAATCATTCCAGATCTAGATCGCTGCATTAGTGACATCACATTTGGGTCAGATATTCCAAAGGCAACCGAAACTCCTGTTGCGATTTTATGTGTTAGTCATCTTCACTAGAAAGATCGCAGGCTTATGACATCAACGCAACACTCCCAAGCATCATTATATCGCTCAGAGTTATGAAGGAAATCAAATTCCTTATCTAAAGCCTGTGGACTTCATCGCATCCTTGAATTTCATTCACGCCGATGGAAGAATTGTTGTGCGATCCACTTCCTTCTTCATTGACTTTATCGGGAGGTTTCTCATTGCTTCCGCAATTTCTGAAGTCCAAGCAATTTGTGTGAATTCTGTCGGATCCTTGTATCAGGTGGGGCTCTCCAGGTATCTGTGTTTTATGTTGGGTTGTTGCCAACAACAACAGAGCAACCTCATCAATTTCTGGTTATCGCCTGGGCGCATAAGGTGTTGCTCTTCATCACGGGCTTATAAAGCGGACTGTGCATTGAAGAATCCACCAACTCTCGGGAATTTTATCTCGCAGAATTCCTGTCACTGAGTGATGACGGGTCTATATACTCCTGCTTCTCCTGTTGCGTTTATCTCCACCTCATGTCTTGTGAAGTTTGTGACAATCATACTACTATGGTCCGCCCGTGGTGTATCTGACCAAGTCCAGGATGTGAAATGTATGAAGGGAGTCGAGAGTAACTTCAATATTCCGATGACTTTGATTATTGGTTGTATTGAAGTGGAAAACTACTCTGTCTTATGAAATCATGTTTGTAGCTGTCATGGCTTATATGAATCAATATTCAATTTTTGTGGTGGGTCCCCTTCCAATGTGTCACGGTAGTTCAAGAAGGCTCATGATTGGAGTTATATATGAGACTTGAAGCGTCTCATGATTTATTGAAATCAATTAGAGGCGATGCCATTGCTAAGGGCGAGCAAATCACATTTTCTTCCTGGTGTGTGTGGATATATTGAGATATCCCGTGCATATCTTCTGAATCATAACTGCATCCCTGCTTGGAATGGTTGTGGAGATCTTGTCTCTTTGGCTGCCGACTAGAGTAGAGAAATGCACTCAGGCTAGTGATTCAACGGGCATCATGTTGAATTGTTTCCTGTATTCCTGTAGCACTTAAAAGGAGATTATGATTTCATCGAGATAAGTATTCTTTTGTTTATGCTTTTGAAATCTAGGATAAACCTTTAGTTTTGTATTGATTATTTGGATCATGTGTGATAGTAAAGAGACATTGTGGTTTCTCTTGAATTGTGTTCACTGACACAAGATCCTTTGAAGATTCAAATTATTCATTGCATTTAATTGTGAAGATGTCTGAGTGTGACTCTGAGATGAAAAGAGAACTGAAATTTCGATGGTGATTAGTTGGTCACATCGATATCATTCTCTAATGCATGAACTGTGATAGAGCCTTGAACTCTTGGAGAGAGTTGGTTCTACATGCTAACTGCATAATGCATTTAAGAAATTTGTAGTTGTTTAGATTATCTTTTGTTGTGCTGAGTTTAGCACTCTCAAGAGGAGTAAAAGATGGAAGAAAGAGATATCAGAATTCAGGAAAGATAAGTTTCTTTATCCCTTCTTTCTGATCTTTTGATATATATTTCTCTTATAGGTTGATTTATTTATTCATGTTTTAATATTGTTCATAAATTCTTATGTATTCATGCTATAACTTGAGATAGTAAAACTTGTATGATTCTAGCCTTGATATTTCTTTGATAATTATAAGCTTTTAGTAATCTCTCTCTAAAATGCTTCCAGGACAGATCTAGGAGCAAGAAGGTGATGAGAGATTGCTTAGTGATGAAAAGCTTGAGGTATCTTGTGAGGATGTCATACCGACCAAAGAAATGATCAAGCGTGAAGTCACAACTTGTAGTCATGGGATTGAGTTGGTGGCTAGAGGGAGCTCACTTCTAGAAGTCTTCTTGGCAATCTATGAAGCAGGGATCAAGAGGGAGTTTTTTGTAACTCATTGAGAAGAAGAGAAGATTACTGTATTGCAAGGCTAGGTGCTAAATCCTTAGAGGATCCCTTCAGTTGTTGAGATCAAAATTGCTCAAGATAGTCATCTGGATTTGATATTGGTAGCTCCACAAACCTATTTAGAATAATGTGATCTGGGATGAGGTCGAGGAGGACAATTCTGAACTCTCTATAGTACCAGAGGGGTGCGCTAGAAAACATTTATCTAAGGCAAGTGTTGCAGGCAATCTTGAACAAAGAGGTCAGAAGGCTGATACAAGTACTTGAAGATTCAGAGGGAGCCTATTGAACCTAAAGAAGATGTTGCAACGAAGCATATCCTGAGATACTTGTGTGGCACAATTGGGTATGGTTGAAGATATTCTTCTGATGTGGACTTGAAGCTGCATGGTTATACAGACTTTGTTTGGCTAGGTTGTGTTGCTGATCGGAAGAGCACCTTTGGTTGTTGCTTCAGTTTGGGGACTACTATGATATCCTGGGGCAGCAGGAAGCAGTCATTTGTAGCATTGAGTACAACAGAGGCAGAATATATTGTAATTTGTGTGGCAGCTCGAGAAGTAGTGTGGCTTCGTAAGCTCCTTATAGGATTTTTTGGACAATCAATGGAGCCTACTATCATTCATTGTGATAACCAGAGCTATGTGAAGCTTTATGTCAATCCTGTATTTCATGACAAAACCAAGCATGTTGAGATCAAATACCATTATATCAAAGATGTGGTACTGAGGAAAACCATACAATTGAGGTATATTAGCACTGATGAGTAGATGACAGACGTTCTCACCAAGCCTCTCTCCAGGATAAAGTTTGTGTACTTTCGAGGGAAGCTTGGTATGGTGGAGAATACAACCCTAACTGAGAAGGAGTCTCAATATCAGTGATCCTCTTTAATGAGTTCTTCTCTGTGAGAGAAGTTCGAGGTGAAATCCCTTGTTAATGCATTCTTCTCTACAAGAGAAGTTTGAAGTGAAAGCCCTTGTTCCACCCTCTGGGAGAGCCATGGTGGATGTCATGTATGTGACTCCATGACATCATCACGTGAGAGTCCGTGATGATTTTTTGTACTTGTGTTTCACCCTCTGGGAGACTCATGGTGAAAGTCATGTTGAGGTGACAACATCACGCAAAGTGATGAACACTTGTACATACCATACATGGTTGTAGCCATTTTGGTTGATATCATGATGAGGTGATATTCTTCTTTTTTCCACATGGTTGTAGCCATTATGGTAGACATCACGATGAGGTGATATGTCTTATGATGCTAGAAGTATCCTCCATAGATGAGAGGGAGTGTTGATGTTATAAAGCAACGTCGGGCTGCAACTTCCAGCGCGCTTTGTCTCCTTGAAGGCAACTCAAATGTTAGCCTTAATGACTATTTGAATTGTGAGATTGTGATTTCATTAAAAGGAAAAATATATAATGCATGGTAGACCTCATGGAAAACCGTGATTAGTTAAAGATTATATTCTTTGTTGGAGGCCGACTTGTTGATCAAGGGATGTGTCCCTTCACTTCCACTTGTATTTATATTCAATGCATTTCCATGTTGCAATCATCCATTCACTCAAGTTCGATATTATTCTTTGGAGTGCAAATCATCTAGAGGAGATAGCGAATTCTGTAGAACATTTTGTAGGCTGAATTCTAATAAGCAATATACTCCTGGTTGTATCTATTGGCCTTTCATTGGCTCATTATAAAGGAGACATTCTTTTTTTTGTTCAATATATAGGTGATATATTGTTGCTCGGTTTTTCTCCCTTAAGAGGAGGGTTTTCCTAGGGTATTTTCTTTGTTTTGTGTTGATGATTTTTGAATTAAATTTTGTGCATTAAATATGATCTTATAAAAACAACAATGTCCTCAAATGGAGAAAGTAACACTACTTGAATCTACACGATCATTCTCGTTCTCATCAAGTCGCAAAGAGTACAAGTGGAAAGAAAGGAAGTAGAAGGCAATTATCAGTGTCTTTCCTTGATTTACTGCTATTCCAAAGGAGGATTCAGAACATTTTGAGACATTTTGTTGGAGCAAACTACTTCTTTACAAGCAATTTCGTAACATTGAAGCAAACATTGGTATCGAGAAAGAGACAATTGTTGCAAATTGGAAGGAGATGAATATACACAAATATTATGTATGGCATGTTGATCGTATAGTTGATGAAGAAGTAAATCAAGAAGAGGAAGAGGAACCAAAAGATGAAAACAATATAGGCAATACAATACAATTGAATGAATGGGAGTTCTTATCACAATTGGGTCTTGGTACTAGTGGAAATCTTAATTCCCTTGATATGCTTGGAAGACGTGACTTTGACAATTGCCACAAGTGGAATGCCCATACAATACCTCAAGTGTTACATGAAACTGTAGAGCATTTTGTATGCACAAACAAGGTGGACCAACATGACAGCCCGACACCGTTTGAGTTTAACGATCTCCCATATCCACTCTCTCCCAAACAACAACTTGCTCTGACACTTGTTTTGGACCACTGTAGTTCTTGTGAAATAGAAAAACCCTTGTACATGATCATACAAGGCACAACAGAAATAGGGAAATCCTATCATTAAACACTCCCTTTCCAATTTAGTACCACAAGAACATAGCTCACTCCTTGTGGTTGCTCCTACAAGAATCATAACATTCAACATACATGCCTCAACTATACATTTAGCCTTGAAGATTCCAATCAAGGAAATACAACCATTGAAGGGTTAGTCACTTGCAATGTTCCAACATAGCATGAGACACATAAAATACCTCCTAATTGATGAGTTGAGCTTTATAGGCCCAAAATTACTCTTGAAAATTGATACTAGGCTATGTAAGGCTTTCCCCCACCAACAACACTTGTGCTTCGATGGAAGATCTATCATTCTTGTAGGTAAATTTGCACAACTACCCCCTATTATGGACAAACCTATATATGCCGCCCACACAGATGTGAAATCCCTTTGGGAACAATTCACAATTATTGTCACACTAGAAAAAATATTTCGACAACATGGGGACACACAAGCTCAAATTGCATAAACACAATGCTATCACACAAAGAAAACAAGACTTTTGACCTAGCAATGCACCTATTCCCTACACATGACTTAGTTGGAACACACAACAAAAAAATGATACAACTGTTAAATCTTCCTATTGCACTTAGTATTGCAATAAAAACAACCACAACATCAAAGATCGACAATGACGCTGACAAGCTTCCCAATGAACTTCTGCTATGTAGAGGCCAATGCATCATGCTAACTACAAACCTATGGACTCAAGCAGGCCTTGTAAATGGTTCTCTTGGAGAGGTTGTAGATATTGTATACACAGAAAGCTCTAAACCACTAGATTTACCATTATATGCGGTAGTAAAATTTGATACTTACAATGACCCACCTTGGAGCATCCATGCTCCAAGAACTATTCCTATATCACCTATATCTCTAGGTGCTCACATGCAACTACCACTATGCAGTGTATGGGCGATTACAATACATAAATCCGAAGGATTGACAATCGAAAGAGCAATAATCAATATAGGTAAAAAAGAAAGACAAGGATTAACTTTTACAGCTATATCTAGAGTTAAATCAATACACAGACTTAGGATCGACCCACCATTTTCCTTTGATCGATACTCAAGAATGAAGAAAAATCCACACAATTATCAGGAAAAAAGAAGAGCTTCAACTACGTCTTCTCTCTTTATGATGAGTACAGGTACACATACATTAACACACCACTCTCTCAAGAAAGCTATATTTGTTTTATCTTCTACTTACCATATTGATATACATACAAATGATTGTTTCTATACTTACACCACATTTGCAATCACATGCAGGTGGATGTTCCAGCATCATATACTCCTACAATGGTTGCTCCAAGCTGAAGAATTTTCCCAAATTATTGGTCGTTTTTAGGACATATAGAGACCCTGTCACATTCAATAGAATATTGAGCCAATTCCCATGCCTACAAGGAAAAACAAAACCCCCTTGGCATACAATCCATCCTATCAAATTGATCCATGTCAAGAACATGAACCAAAGCATATTTAAGAAAACACCATTCAAAATCAAGATCAAGAATCCAAACCTCCAATATATCATATCCATATACCACCTACTCATCCATCTACCCATGAGATGCTTACTCCTAAATGTACACGTAAATGTTCTAGAAAAAAAGAGTCAACATTTGGGAGAATGTAGAGTCCTTATGATAAAACCATTGTCAATGCTACAACACTTCATAACTTCAACCATGATTCATGCATCATCCCATCCACCAAAATGTGCCCAACCACATTCCAACAAGGTATATCAAAGAAAGGGGAAAATAAAGAAAAATTGGACAAATAATATTCAAATGGATACCATAAAATACAACACAAAATCATCCCTATCAACCTCCAGTAGTCAAAGAAACTATGGGGAAAAAATCAAGAAGGGAAGTTCTTCCATCAAAAAAAGTCCAATAGTGCATAGGAAAGCTTCAAAAGCGACCTACAAGACATGCACAAGTTTGCCCCAAACGAATCTTCATATCCACCTACCATTGCTCACCTCCCAAGTTTGGAAAAAAAAATCCAAACTGTCAACCATCAACATACACCAACATAAATTGTGACATCCATGATATGCAAATCTCAAAATAACCGTGTGTTGACAACAACACTTTATCATAAGGACTCTAATGGCTCCCTAATCACGATGTATGCATCCAGATGAGATTGCAAAAAAGAAAAACTCAAACAGCTACATGTGCCAAAATAGGTACAAGCATCTTACCCCATCCAGAGTAAATCCAACACTCCATCCACCTTATCCAAACTAAATCAGTTCATCCATGGACCATCTATCAAATCCATGTTCACTCATCACCACCCACATTCCAAATCATCTTGATCTTGGTCGAAATTCAATGTGCACTTAACACTTGCTTATGGTAAATTTCTTGATATGGATCGTTATCACTCACTGCACCAACATTATACAAGTATTCTCCAAATAACCACACGCACTCCAAATTACACTCCCTACCATCCTTTGCATACCTTACATATCCATTGACCCATTCATTTATCCATGCATCCACCCACTACATTCCATGTACACTCCTACAAACTAGGGGCAACTACTGACACCTTGCTTGAAGAAAACATCATGAAATATATCCATATATTACAAACAATTTGTATTGATTCGTGTTCTCTATATATTACTGACATTTTCCATATAGTTGGACACAGATGGAATAATCATATTGTATATTTACCTATTGCCATCTTGTAATGTCTATTTTCTGCTGTGAGATTAAAACATTATTTGTTCTCTTAATGATGTCCATACAAGTACTAAATTGCATGCCACTCCCCTTCTTACTTCTATATATTTTTCTATCGGTGTAACCCTTGCATTCCCTTTGGTGCAAGTGCTAGTATAAGGCTATATGGGCTAGTTATGTATCTAGGTTTATGTGGTTACACTTGAGGGATAGAGGTTCTAAAATGTTCTTCATCGTTCTTGAAAGTCAAACATGTTAGGGAAAACATTTCTACCATTGCTGTGAATAGTATTTTTTTGAAAGAAGAGTTTGATATTAGATGTACTTCCTCTAATTTTTATGGCAATATTTTTGCTAAATGTGATTGTAGTGATGTTGATAATGTTGGGAATATTATGGCTAAGATTGATCCTTGCAAACTTAGTCATAATACTTTTGTTGCATTAGACAATTGTTTCTCTTAAGAGGTTTCTAATGCTATAGCCACAAGTTGATAGAGTTAGGAGGTTGCAAGACAATTTAGTTAATGTGTACAGTAAGCTTTAATGTAGACTTTATGACATTTTGTTACAAAATAAGCCTCTAGATGTAAATATTCTTCAAGATGTGACCAATTTTATAAAGCTAAAGGGGTGAGACATAGTTCTAGGATTATGTGGTTACACCGGGGGGTAGAGATTCTACATATTTCTTCAGGTTTTTGAAATTCAAATGTGTTAGGGAAAATATTTGCACAATTGAAAGAAGAGTTTAATTTTATGTGTGCTTTCTCTAATTTTTATGGCAATCCTTTTGCTAATCATGATAATAATGATGTTGATAATGTTAGGAATATTGTGGCTAAGGTTGTTCCTTGTAAACTTAGTCATATAGTTTTGTTGCATTAGACAATTGTTTCTCTCTAAAGAGGTTTCTAATGCTATTTATAATATGAAGAAGGGGAAGGCTCCTAGGAGTGATGGGTTTTATGTTGTGTTCTATAAAGCTAAAACTAATTGGATTAGTAACATTTTGTTAGAAATCCATAATGAATCTATCATAATTGGTTGTTTGAGAAATTACATTAAATAAAGACATTATTAAACTTCTACCCAAAAGGGGTTATTCTTCTTAGCTTAATTGCTTAGGTCATTTATTCTTTTAAACTATTTCCAATATATAAAAAAATAAATTATTTGGTTAATATTATTATTATTATTTAAATTTAGTTTTGACTATAGTGATTATTTTACTTGATCTTATTAGAATTATTTCAAATCTTCATACATATTAATGCCTTATTTATTGATCAAAAATAATTTTGAAATAATTAAAAATATATTTCATAAATACATAACAAACTTGGAAAAATCTAGACAACTAGAAAAAATATTAACATTAATTATTGAGCTTAAACATATTATTTTTATTAATTTTATATAACTAAACTCAAATTATTAATTTGCAAATTTTAACACGATTCTATTGAAAAATAAGATAAATTTACTATTGCACTATTTGATAAGCTAAATCATTTTGTTAAGATACTACGTGTTAAAAATTTGAGTGAAACACTTTAATTCAATTAGACTAGACTATTATAAATGTGACATCCCAACATCAAGCCCATTTGATGGGGTCTTAAATAAATAAAAGTCAAAATAAAAATAAAAGAAAAGTCACCAAGGTCTTGATTGAGCAAGAAAAAGAGTACAGGAGGGATGGCATGGAAAAAATGATGTAGTTAGTGAGGCATGACACCCTTACTATTTTACTTCAATATTTACATGAAGGCATAGCATCCTCATCATTTCATGTGATTTTTACAAGATAAGAGGGGATAAATCAATTAAAGACATTAGATTTCTATAGTTCATATGATGAAAGTGTGTTTTTTCTAGATTTAACTAGTTAAATCTAGAAAAATCACACTTTTAGACAAATTAATTACAAAGTTTGGACATAGGGAGAAAAGAAGGATAGTTCCATTAATCTAGCATGACATATTTGTCTTACCGCATATTTATAATATATATTGTAAATAAATAGTCCTCATGTAAATAAAAAATTAACCAAATGTTGATCAAAATGGACCCATACTTGAACACATGAGAACCTTTGAACCCTCACAATCCCCTTGACTGCTAAACACACACTATTTTGAGAAGAAAATGGGAGAGAAAGGGTTATATGGAGGACAAAAAGTAAGTCGAGAGTCCACAACCATTGCCATTGTTCTTGTTGGATAATGACAACAATAATAGAAAAAAAACAAAATCTTATCTTTGAAAAAGATAAAGAAATAAAACAAAAATATAAAACAATAAAAACAAAGCAATAAAACAAAAATGGATTTTTCTAAGTTTGACATAGGTTGTTATCTTGAAGATATAATATATCTTGTTGCCTTAAAGGAAAAATTAGTGTAATGAATTGTAATTGAATAGAAACAACTGTGTGAAGATTGTAATGAGTTTCTCTAAGCAATAAAAATATCGATACTTTGCCTCATGGATTTTTCCTTGACATGTTGTCAAGGTTTTACCACATAAATCTTTCTTGTCTATTATTCTATTATTCAATTTTATTATTTTCATTATTTCTTTGCAACTATCTTTATTGCAATATTATTTAAGATTGTGGGTTTTATGTTTCCGTTTCCACAAGTGGTATTAGAGCAGTTATTTTGTAGCTTGTGTTAAGATTTGGTGTTTATTTTGCAACATCAAATTGCGAAGGTTTTGAATGCAAGGTTCGAGGTGGAGAAATTTGATGGAAAGAATAACTTTGAGCTATGAAAGCTCAAGATGCGTGATTTGTTAGTGCAACAAGAATTGCACAAGGCATTGGTAGGAAAGTCAAAGAAATCTACAAATATCACTAATGAGGATTGGGAGGATCTAGATAAAGAGCTCTTAGCACAATTCAGTTGTGTTTAGAAGACGATGTTTGTTGGAGAGGAAACAAACATCAGGCTTATGGAATAGAATGGAGAGTCTTTATATGACAAAATCCTTGACAAATCGGATCCACTTGAAGAGGCAGTTGTATAGTTTGAGAATGAAAGGTATAAAAATTGCTAATTATTTAAATATTTTCAATACTCTTATATGTCAATTAGCTAGCATGGGTGTACAATTTGAAGATGAAGACAAGGCAATCACGTTATTGTGTTTATTGCCCGAATCCTGGAATCACTTATTCACTTCCATTAGCTTTAGCACAATTGATACCCTTGAATTTGATTATGTTGTGGGAGCTTTGTTGTTTGAAGAGGTGTAGAGGAAATCTAACATAGAAATCTCTACATCAAAAGAAATGGTGGTTAGGGGTTGATCGACAGAAAAAAGGGGAAGATTCAAGAGGTACATTTAGATCTAAGTCAAAAGGAAAAAAAGGGTAAGGGAAAATGTTGGTATTGCAATAAATCAGGGCATCTCAAGAAAGATTGTTGGAAGAGGAAAGAAGACAATAATGACTCTAAAAAGGAAGCAAATCCAATTGCGACAAGTCTAGGTACGATTGATGAAGTTTTATCTATTTGTAATTCCTTACAATATCATGAGGAATGGTTATTAGATTTTAGTGCTTCTAATCACTTGTGTCCACATGAGAATTGGTTTTCTTCTTACCAAGCTATTGATGGCAGTGTTGTTCTCATGAGAAATAATGTTTCTTGTAAGACTTTTGAGATTGGGAGCATTAAGATTAAAATGTTTGATATTATTGTGAGGACATTAACAAAGGTAATACGTACCAGAACTCAAATAATTTAATTTCCTTGGGAGTTTTGGATTCTAGAGGCTATAAATTTACAAGTCAAGGCGGATCATTGAAAGTGTCCAAGGGAATTTTGGTGGTCATGAAGGCTACGAATATTAGAAGCCTTTACTAGTCAGAAGGGAGTATTGTAATAAATGAAGCAGTGGTTGTATCTAAGGAAACAAATGAACCTACTCGTCTATGACATCAGTGACTAGGTCATATGAGCGAGAAAGGGTTGAAGGTATTGTTAAATTGTAAGTTACTGCAAAATCTAAAATCTTTCAATTTGTATTTTTGCAAGCATTGCATTTATGGGAAGCAATCTAGGTGGAGGTTTAAAGCAAGTAGTTATACAAGTAAGGGTATTCTAGATTATATTCATTCAGATGTTTAGGTGCTATCCCCTATAGTTTCTTTTAGAGGATCATCATAATTTGTAACATTTATTGATGACTACTCTAGAAAGGTGCAAGTCTATACTCTTAAAAGTAAAGCTAATGTGTTTAGTGTATTTAAGCAATTTAGAGTTTTGGTTGAAAAGAAAATTGGTAGACCAATCGAGTGTTTAAGAACAGATAATGGAGGCAAGTTCACATCTTTGGAATTTGAAAATTAGTGTAAGGAAGTTGGGATCGAAAGGCATAAAACCACTGTTTACACTCAAAAAAATGGTGTTGTTGAACACATGAGTATGAATCTGCTAGAGAGCAAGGAGCATGCTTAGTAATACCAAGTTATAGCAAGAGTTGTGGGTAGAAGCAATCTCTACAACTTGTTATCTGATAAATTGGTCACCATCAGTTGCAATAGATTGTAATATTTTTGAAGAGGTATGGGAAGGTTGTTCTTGTGATTATTCAAATTTGATTTTTTTTATTGTGATGCGTATGCTCTTATTTCAAAAGATCAACGTTTTAAATTGGACCCCAAATCCAATAAATATACCTTTGTTGGTTATGGTGATGGAATTAAGGGATACAAATTGTGGGATCCTACTACCCACAAAGTCATCATTAGCAGAGATGTTCTCTCATAAAATCAGACATAGTAGAAGTTGAAAATCTACAACAATTAGATGTTAAAACAACACTTTTACATGAAAATTTGGATGAGGAGATATAAATGGAACAAACAGTGGGGTTTGCTCAAATTCACAATAGAAAATTTGTTTGCAAACTCAAAAAGTCATTATATGGCTTGAAGCAATCTCCTAGACAATGGTACACAAAGTTTGATTCTTTCATGGTGAGTCAAAATTTTATGAGTGAGTATGGCCATTGTGTTTACTTTAAAAGTTTAAAAATAGTTTATTCATTATCTTGGTATTATATGTTGATGATATGCTTGTAGCAAGCAAAGCATAGTTGAGATCAACAGGTTAAAGGCTTAGATGGCTAGGACTTTTGATATGAAGGATCTAGGAGTGCAACACAATTTTTTTTGGGTATGGATCTAGGTTAAACATTTCTTCAAGTTTTTGAAATTTTAATATATTAGGGAAAATATTTTCACCATTGAAAGAATAGTTTAATTTTATGTGTGCTTTCTCTAATTTTTATGGCAATCTTTTTGCTAAACGTGATAATAATGATATTGATAATGTTAGGAATATTGTGGCTAAGGTTGTGCCTTGTAAACTTAGTCACATAGTTTTGTTGCATTAGACAACTGTTTCTCTCTAAAGAGGTTTCTAATGCTATTTGTAATATGAAGAAGGGGAAGGCTCCTAGGAGTGATGGGTTTTATGTTGTGTTCTATAAAGCTAAAACTAATTGGATTAGTAACATTTTGTTAGAAGTTCATAATGAATCTATCATGATTGGTTCTTTGAGAAATTATATCAAATAAAGACGTTATTAAACTTCTACCCAAAAGGGGTTATTCTTCTTAGCTTAATTGTTTGGGTCATTTATTCTTTTAAACTATTTCCAATATATAAAAAAAAAATTATTTGTTTAATATTATTATTATTTAAATTTAGTTTTGACTACAATGATTATTTTACTTGATCTTATTAGAATTATTTCAAATCTTCATAAATATTAATGTGTCTTATTTATTGATCAAAAATAATTTTGAAATAATTAAAAATAATTTTAATAAATTCATAACAAACTTTGAAAATCTAGACAAAGCATATTAACATTAATTATTGAACTCAAACACATTATTTTCATTAATTTTATATAACTAAACTCAAATTATTAAATATGTGAATTTTAACACGATTCTATAAAAAAAGGATAAATTTACTATTTCACTATTTGATAAGCTAAATCATTTTGTTAAGTTACCACATGTTAAAAATTTGAGTGAAACACTTTAATTCAATTACACTAGACTATTATAAATGTCACATCCCCACACCAAGCCCATTTGAAGGGGTCTTAAATAAATAAAAATGAAAAAAAAAACTAAAGAAGAGTCACCAAGGTCGTGATTGAGCAAGAAGAGAGTATAGGAGGGATGGTGTGGAAAAACAACACAGTTAGTGAGGCATGCCATCCCTTCAATTTTTCTTCAACATTCACGTGAAGCCTTGAAGGCATAACATGGTCATCATTTTGTGTGATTTCTACAAGAACAGAAGAGATAAATTAATTAAAGACATTAGATTTCTACAGTCCATATTGATGAAAGTGTGCTTTTTCTAGATTTAGCTGCATGTGATTTGTTTAGATAAATCACCACACAATTGAATCTAGAAAAAACACACTTTCATACACATTAATTACAAAGTCTGGACATAAGGAGTAAAGAAGGGTCACACCATTAATCTAGCATGACATCTTTGTCTTACCACATATTTATACTATATATTGTAAATAAATAGTCCACATGTAAATAAAAAATCAACCAAATGTTGATCAAAATAGACCCATACTTGAACACATGAGAACCTCTAAATGTTATATAAAAAAACATAAATACATTCATGAAGAAGTGAAATAAGTTTTTTTTTTTTGTCTCAAATAAAATATCATAACTATCTACTAAACAAGTATTGTTATCATAGTGAAAATATATTGTTCTTATGTGTACAACTATTGGGATAGCAATGTACAAGAATTGGAATATTTCATATTAATAGTTTGTCCTATCACAAATATAAAAGTTGAACATAATAAATACCATGTATTTTCTCATTAAATGTGAAGGATTTTCAAAGAGTTTAGTGTTCAATTATTGGTCCATTTTTGTTTGATATACGTTGTATTTTAAATAATTATGTGATGTTTTTATAACAATAAATAATTTTTTTGTGTTCAACTATTAGTCCATATGTGCTGAATATAAAAGTTAGAGATATCGAAGATTTATTGTTACCAATAGGTATTTGGTCCATTCAGATTGCATATTAGTTTTATTTTAAATAAAAATATGATAATCTACAAGCAACAAATGATATTTTTTTGTTCAACTACTAGGGTCCCATGATTAAGTTTTGGTTGAATCTTTAAAAAATAAAATTTTATACACTTCTCAATAGATGTGCTGATGTGGCAAGTTGCATGATGAGTCACACCTCCAAACCTTAGTTATATATAGATAAGAAGCCAGCCCACATTTCAAAAAAAAAAAAACAAAGGTTCTACGATATTTAGTCAATTGCTACATGCTAACAAAGTTAGCCCGCAGGACTACTGGCCTCTCTCCCCTATTTTGAGAAGAAAATGGGAGAGAAAGGGGGATAAGAAGGAACAAAAGTAAGTCGAGAGTCCACAACCTTTGCCATTGTTCTCCTTGCCTGAGCCAAAATGAGAGCTTTGGAACATGGTTATGGACGCCCATCAAATCACAATGGACAAAATATTTCTGTCAAAGGAGATTCGCGTGAGAGAGCAAGACGTAAGGGAATGTAGAGAATCGTTGAACAGAGATAATGTGGGAGAGGGAAGCCAAAATGGGGCGATTTTGGAGCAGTTAGAAGGCAGGGAAAACAGAGGAAAGTGCAAAAAATCATGTGGAACAGACAGAGTAGAGAAACGTGAGTGGAAGGGGGCGGTAGGCGGAGCTGCTGAACAGAGAGTTGGAAGAGGAGGAAGGAAAAGAGGGAACGTGAAGGAGAAGAAGAAATGGATGGGAGGGAAGTATCTCCACGAATGGATTCGTTGAAAGGCGGTAGAACTTTCAAGAAAAACGCAATTGGCAGGTGTAAAGCCAAACTCCACAATGGTTGGCATCATCCTCCTTGCCTCCTGTGTTGAAAAGAGAGCTTGTGAACAGGAAATGTTCGAAATAAACGTGCCATGAACTTCTCTTCTCATCGGCATACATATTTTCTTACTAGGAGTGGTATTGACTCCATTAGGGTAAGACCTTGAAACCCTACTAAACCTTGTTTCATTTAACAATTGTTATTGGTATGCCATTTCTTGATGTTACTGTGACAATTTGGACGGATGGTGATGAAGTTCTGGTTTAGTGAGTTTGGGATTTAGTATTATTAATCCGGATAAGGATAGTTAGTAGTTGCTTCACCTTAAAATCCTGTGCTTTAATTTGTAGGGTTGGAGTTTAGTGTGCATTTATGTGGCACCAAGTGAATAATTTATTTTGTCCCACTTTTGAGGGTTTAGTGCATTCATGGATGACAGTAACAGTATTACCAACTTTCAAAATAAAAATAAAATCTTTTATATGCTAGTGATATCGACAGTGAAAACTCATTGCCGCATTAGAACAGTGTCTGAACTTTAACTATCGAGTTATGTTTGCTCTCAGTTAAACAAGATAAGTATCTCTTGTGATTATGCCTGGTGAATGGTGTAAGATTTCTGCCACTGTTGTTGTTCTATGCCTTAGCTTAGTTGGAAGAAATGAATGTCTTATTTTTGGACTTGATTGAAAATGATCAGAAAAGGCTCTGTTATTGAGTCTAGAAAAGGATTGGTTGTTAGGGTAAAAAGCTTATAGAATTTATAGGTCTCATTTGGAAAAAGAAGAGCATTCATCAAATCATATGCTTTTAATGAAAATGATCAGAAAAGGCTCTGTTATTTAGTCTAGAAAAGGATTAGTTGTTAGCCTAAAAGGCCTATAGAATTTATAGGTCTCATTTGGAAATAGAAGAGCATTCACCAAATCATATACCTTCAAACATAGAATTTAGTGGTACCTTTATACAAGATTCAAATAGTTTCACATATACAAATTAATTTGGAACTATTTTTAGTTAAGATTAATTAACGAAGTATACTTTGTTATCAAGGCTTGTGTGAGTTAAGTAGAGATTTGTTGTGGACATGGCCCTAGAACATGTAGAAAAGGGAAATTAGAATTAAAATAAATAGTATTATATTTTTGAACAATTCTTGTAATACCTTCTTAGTCTTTGGAATAAAATAAAACATTACAATTTTAATTATATGCAAGATCATTCTAGTCTTGATATGTAATTAAATTAGTTGTGGAGGCGGCACTTTATTTCTTTTATATTAGGCCCTTAATATGATGGAATGCTTAGGGGTTCTATTGTGAGCCTCAATCATTAACAAGGATAAGCGCTATAAAAATCTTCAATCAATGGTGCAATAACACAATACTATTTCACCTTATGATTTATCATTTTGTGTCTAGGAGCTTGGGCTAGTAAGCCCTACCTAGTAAAGGATTTGTGTAAATCTAAATTATTCCTTGTGCTTGCACTATAACCATTAACATTGTTGGATATAATGGTTGAATACCAAAAGATAACATAGTATAATATGCTTATGGTGCTTGGTCCTATTAAGCCATGTAGAATAATGTGACATTATCCTATTCCATGCCAAAAATTGGTCAATGGTCATCTTTTTATGCATATTATTATTATTATTACATGGTTGAGTTGTGGAACACTGATATAATATTGCTTGTGATTGTTATGCACAAATGGATATGTTGCAATGGGACCTCATTGAGAGCCTTAATGAGGCTTTTGCATTATTGTTGCATCATAACAATATTTTGACTTCTACTATTTAGGGATGTACACTCTTTAAACCAATACTCTATTCTTTGATTGAGTCTAGATTTCCTAGCAACTTGTGCATAAGTATGTTTAGATCTCCATGCTTAGAGAGCCATTTCATGGATAACAATATTCATAACAAAGACCTAGTCCACCTGTATTCTCTTGCACAAGAGAGTCTTAATGTGTATAGAACTGTGGTGGGTTTATGTTAGTGAGAAAAGTTAGGGATCACATATGAGAGTTTTGTGCCTCGAGTGTTCTCTATGTGTTGTATTTATACCCCAAACTCAATAGTAGGAGAGAGATCAAAGATTAATCTATGTTGCAGAATCAAACAAGATAACAAAATAACACTAAACATAAATTAGATTGCATTCATAACATATTATGTAATCACTAGTCAACTTTCATATATTGATATTAGTATTACATTCCCATCATTCCATTGGATGTCTTGTACATTATAAATCTTCTATTCCTTCTACCTATTCACTTATTTACATTCCTTTATATATTCCTCTAGTTCTATCTTATTTTGTTACATTATGTTATATTCTATACATATATTTTCCTAGTGGGACACATCCTTTACAAAATGTATCTCTTCTTAGGGATGACTTGTCGACTAGGAGCTTTACAACCTAATGTTTGCGGTATGTTTTCCTACTCTATCTCTATACTTTTCTCTTTTCCCTACTATCAATTTGCAAGGAAGACTTAATATCAATCTGTTAGAGTTTAAATAACTCCCTTGGGTGGAAAATTGTATTACCCTTATTTGTGAATTAGATGAGAGGTTTTATGTATCAAAATTCTAAGTGTATGTTCCTTGAGAGAAAATTTGTAAGGAGAACTACATGTGAATTTGACCTCGTTTGAAAGTGGATACGTAGGAAGTCCTTGGACAAAAGATGTCGCTATGATCTCAAGTCCATGGGGGGAGGGTTTAGGGGGGATAACTCCAAGGTTTGGGATTGTTCCTAACTTGTTTGGACCTTCCCTCTTTGGTAGACTTTAGTTTGAGGCTGAAATGGGTATTAGATTGTTATGAATGAGTTAAAGAAACCTTATAACTTGTATTTAATACATAATGTGCTTTTGAATAGTAAGTTGAACGAAGTGAATGGATTTGACTACTTTATAGTTGATATTTGTCTATATATGCATGTTGAGTACATACCATCTTGTGTTGGTTCAATGTGATTCTTATATGTTTGTGGAATTCATCTCCAAATTTAGAGGACTCTATGTATAGGCTCTTGAATCTGTTGATTGTGATATACTTATATAGGTCCACTCGACTAGTACTATGAATCCTATTATGTATGACCCCCCAAGTGTGAACCTCTGGGATATTTGAGTAATGATATGAAATCATTGAACCATGTTAATGATTGATGTTTGGGATACTTAGGGATTAGCCAACATTCACTTGGTTCACAAAGATGAAGGTTACCAAAAGCTCCTTTGGTTATGATATAGTAATATTTGCATGAGTAGTTACCCTATTGTGCTAGTAATGGTAATCAAAGCTAACCGTTGTATTAGGGAGGGTTAAAAGGTAGACCTATAGCATGGGGGTTGTATGCACGTAAAAATGGTCACATTATAATAAGTCTGGTAATTAATTAAATATAAATTATTTAATTAATCTCCTAAGGTCATCTACATATAAATAAATTTAATTATTTACTTATATTGTTCATTTTCTAATTCTTCCACCTTAATTAAATAAATAATTTTATTTAATTATTTGCCATTTCCCACATTCCTCTTAATTAAATTAAATAAATACGATTATTTATTTTAATTATCATATTATTATAAGTTTGAATATTTATATTCAAAATGGAATATTCCTTCTCTTCATCTCATAGTTAAATTAAATATTTTAAATATTTAATTTAATGCCTTCTAAATCTATCTCTCTCATATAATTAAATATTGCTTATTTAATTATGCAAATTTCTAAATTCATCTTCTCATATAATTAAGTAAGTTTATTTATTTAATAATGAAAATTCATTTTAACTCATCCTTCATAACAGAAACCTTCCTTTAGATCTGAATGAAAAAAATTTGAAAAAGAGGAAACCTTCTATCTCCCTCTCAAGCTTTTGAAAATCCTATACCGTTCATCTTACCAGACTAAATCTCAAGCGTTGATCTTTGCCAACTAAGCTTTTTGCTATCAAAAATCTATAAATTTAACCTTTTACAAGCCATTTGTAGGGAATCTTCAGACATCCTTATGCTGTCAAAATATTCTATCTTTCATCCATCATTTTCCTTCAAAACCTTTACCATATCATTATGCTGCTGAAGTGAACAGCCAACATTCCTCCATTATCAACCTTAAAAATTTGGCATCTTAGTGTAGCATACATTTATTTTTAAATCTCGTTCTTTAGCTGTCATTTTGTTGAGCATTGGTCTACTGATCTGAGAGCAATTTGATGCAATGAAACACTGGAGATAGAGGAAGATAAAACGATTTCGGGAAGTTGCTATTACAGTCTGTATATTTTGTTTCTTTTTCAGTTTTTCTGATATAATGTTTTATTAATATGTGTTTGATTTTATCTGAATTGATCCAATATTTCATACACACAGGGGTGACTAATGCCAAATGCTACATGAGATTATGAAGAAGATAGCTAACAATATCACTAAGGTTACAAGGTGATATATGTTGGAAGCTACTTTTTCTTGGGTGGAAAGACTTGTCATAGGTGGCCTATAGGCGATTGAAGTTCAAACCTACTAGGCTAGGTTGGTTCACTAGTGAAAACCTTGGGATGGAGGACGAACCCTAATGTAGTATGGGATACATTGAATCCTCTTCCCGATTGTATGGTATACTTAACCTTGTTGGGTTGAGGACGAACCCTCAGAGTAGTATGGAATACACTAAATCCTCTTCCCATTTGCTTGATGGTGCAAAAACTAGGGAAAAGGATGGACCCAAGGTGTAGTGCGCATTGCATCGACATTTTTTTTCTATTTGGGATGCACTATGGATGTGTTATTTAGTGAATGTGGATGTGTCAATCATTCATTGTGTATATGTTAGTCACTACTATACTTGTGATGTACCTATGAGCTAGTCATCATTGTACCTATGATGTGTGTACATGAGCCAGTCATTGCTATACTTGTGATGTACACATGATCCAATCACTATTGTACTTGTGATGTACATATGAGCTATTCACTGTTGAACTTGTGATGTATGTATGATCCACTAATTGTTGTGCTTCTGATGTGTGAGCTAGTCACCTTGTGTATATGTGATGTATACACAATACAATCACTATTTGAGATCTTGGGATCATGGTATGATACAACCCTTGTGTATTTGTGTATGTTTGTACACTAATGTTTGGTATGGATCAACACTTGATTGAAAAATTATTATCATTCTACTATAATTGGACTAAGTTAATAGCTTACACTTAATTAGTAGTCATGAATTAAAAGCAAGATCAAAGATCTCATACAAGAGGAGAGAATGAACTCCCTCTAAAAATGGTGTCAACTGTGAAGCCTTTGATTTCCCAAAGGGGATACATATGAAAGGTCATCATGAATAAACCCTCGAGGTTTAGGTCTAGGTTTAGGGATGAACCAAATTGTGGGAGTTTAACACTTTTGAGTGCAAGCATATAAATGGTGAAATTGAGTTGTCACCACCATGGTGAATGGATAAGTTTTGAAATCAACTCTTCTAATTTAAATGGAAGATGTTTGGTTGGTTAAGTTGGTAGTTATTGCAAATTGAATTAATTTTTTTTTGTAGTGACCGAGGGGCATATTTTACAATAAAACAAACATTTACCAACAAGAAATATTAAAACTAAACAAATGAAATGAGTCCCAAGTAATTAAGCTAATCTAATAAGTTTTACTAATCCAATTAAATAATTTCATCTCATCTTGTTTAGATAATTTAAATGAAATAGATATTCAGTTTTACATAACCACGCCATTACATATAAAATACACAAATCTTGAGCATATTATGTTAAAAACCTCTTATCTATACAACTTCAATAATTATTTAATATAGTGATTTTTGAACTCCTTAAATTCATAATAATTTTCAACACGTAAATCTTATAATTATAGTGCCAAAAATCCCCATATTGATACAAGTTAATTAATATTCCACCAAGTATCTTTCAAGCTCCATATAGTCCCAATCATTTACATCACATGGATCTTATAAGAGTCACAACTTGAGCACTAAATTTGTATAATTTATTTAATGATTTTTGTAACTAGCAAGCCTTTTAATATTAGAAGCATTGAAAATGCCATTGTAACACATACATGTTGATGGCCAAATTGACATGGTTCAACCCAAGAAAAATAAAATTACCCTACCTCTCTTGAAAATATAACAAATCTAAGATCTATTATTTGCAAGGTCTAGGGAGTCGGGTCACAATTGTGTTAGATAGCCCATGGTTAATTATGGTCTATTTATTTAAGGGGCCTTTAGTAATTCACAAACTTTAAGAAAAGTCTTTCTTTCATGAATATTTTCTATTGTGAGTTTTTTTATGCTTTATTTTTTTGATTATATGTTTGTATTCTAACCTAATCTAAGATATTGTAAAAAAAACAAGATATTGAGTTAACAAGAGATAGAAATAGTAGTTCAATTCTATAGATTTTAGTTCTTATGATTTTATTTTTTTTAAAGAATTAATCTTGAATCCACAATATCATTACTAACTTCAATCAAAAATAGAGAAAGTGCAAAGTCCAAAGGACTTTAGAGAAACATAAGTACATTCATTAAACTATTGTATGTCACACACAAATTCAATGAAAACTTTAGCAACTCAACAAATATATCTCCAATTCGATTATTCTCAAATTCTACATAATTTTATAACAAAAGAACTAGATGAGTGCACTTTACTAGTTAGATAAAATAATTCTTGAAGAAGACAAGATCTTTATTAATTTCAACAAGATTGTCTATACCAAAATTGGATTCTTTTCCATAATTCTTCCTCTAACTATTGCTAAAAAAGAAATGCTATTATCTACTACTATCTCACCAAAATATGGAAAAAGAGCCAGTACTATGCAATGCCTCCTTTTATAGGGAAAAAGAGGAGCTAAAAATATCTATTTTCATGCATAATCTATAGATAGAGAATTTCATGTAGATGTTCCTATCTTTAGATTATTTCAAAAAACTCTCTCTAACTTCACTCTTCAACATTTTGTTCATGCACCGCAATATATAAGTTCATGCATAATTCTAAATTAACACTTGTCCATACCTAAAATATAGGAACCACTTTATAAATTGAGTGAAACCCATTTGCATCGTCTTATTCAAATAAACTATAAAATAATAAATTAAATGTTTAAAATGTTTGCATATTGCTAAAAATAGGAAACTTGAATTTGGATCCAAAGTATTTGAATTAAAAAATAAATCATCCTTTGGCTTTCTAATTTTGTTTGTAGTTATTATAGGCTTTCAAGCATCTTTCCAAGATTATTCCATCTGGACTATCAAGCCACTCAAGCCTAAATTTGAAATCCTCAATAGATTCCTAAAACAATCTATTTGTTTCTTCATTTCATTCAAATCTCTTTCAATTATGTTGAAATTTGATTTTATTTGCATATAATGATCAAGCAAATCATCACTAGAAGCCTATTCATTTCCTCAATCTTGTCTTTCAAAACCTTTTTAATATGATTTGTAGACTTCATTTGATATTGCTTCATGCTTATTAATTCAAGACTAATTACAAATCTCATAAAATCTTCAAAACTACTATAGTAGCGCTATTAAATTCCTCTTATTGTTTTGAAATTTTTCTTATATAGTGAACTAGCATATCTCTTCTAAGGGCTATTGCCTTTATAGTATTCTCTATAAAATCTAATTTCTAGCATGCAAAATCTATTAAGATACTAATTCCTAAGGAGTCATTTTATTTATCTCCTAAGCACAAGAAGATTCATCTTGTATAGGACAACATCTTCATTACTTTCGGGAATTCACTCATAATCAACTCTAATTAGTGAATTTGACTATATAGTTTACACTCACAATCAACTGATTTATATGTTTGATCCAAAAAAATTATCTCACCATTTATCCATAGCCTAAGATTTTAGCTTCATTCTATCATGCCCAAAAATTTTTGCTAAGAAAAAAACTTGAATATTTTTTTTTGAAGTATTAATCTAAGTATTTATCTTTGATAGGGGAAACATTGAGCAACAACTTGCATTAGGGATCTAGTCCTAGTGTGAACTAGACACCTTCATATTGTGGTATCTTACTGATGTGTGAATGAGAACTCTAAATGACCGCTTACTTGGGCTTACTTGTAACATGGCCCCTTATACTCTCCTTGGGTTGACTAGGTGATCACAAGTAGTGATTTATTCTAAAAAGGCTAAAGTCTATGAACAAGGGCTAACCTATTATTAATTAATTTAAGAAAACCTTAGGTTGGGTTGGGTGTAATACAAATTTAATACCCGATGAGTCCCAAGGAAACCAAAATCCTTAAATAAGACTTTGATTGCCATGCCTGCATGTTTTACACATGGTCATGACTATGACTATGACTATGACTATGACTATGACTATGACTATGACTATATATATATATGAAATTTATCATATAAACAATCCATTTAAGGTTTGACTTGACTCATGCAAATCAAGATTTGATATCGTAATGTAATTCCATAAAAATTAATTAAAAGAATACAATGGTTTTGATTACGTTTGATCAAATCATTCAAGAATTGATATCACATAGATATGCCAACCATTGAAACTTCCAACATCCTTGTTCGAAGATAGGTAATTACTAGTATTTAACACCTAAGTAAATAATATTAAAAGGAATATCACCCAATTTTATTTTAGTAATTTTAATACTAATATTATTATCTACCTGCTTTGGCTTATTTAGCTCCCAATCAAATTTGGTCTTCCTTGAGTTTGTTTGTAAATGCTTTCGATTGAGACAAATTTTAAGTACGATAAAATTTGAATTATTTAATGTATAACATTTACTCTTAGTCGATTTAATTAAGGTAAAAACATTTTTTTGTTTGTTAGGATCTAGTTAACACATATCATAGTAATTCAAGTTCAAAAATTTTACAATTAACTCATTTAATAATTTTGAAGACCAACTTATTATGGTGCAATTAAGATCAGAGGGCCTTGTTAGGCTGTCACAATCTTGCAGCCAACTCAGACCACACACATAGATTAACACAACAAAGTGAAGCAATACTTTCTTTTATTAATGAAAACAACAATACTAAATCACAATGCCACCTTATGGGCTATCTCTCTATAGTTGTCAGCCAAATTGTAGATCTATTACAAACTATCTGTCTCTTCCTTGTTCGGGTTGGCTCTCCCTTCTTACCAACCTCTCTTTGCGGGCTACTTTTCCTCGCTCTCTCCTTCGAGCTTTCTCTTGTCAACTGCCAAGATGGTTCCTTAACTTTCTTGCTTTGCCCACTTTCTGCTCTCGCTATCTCTATATACTGCATTCATCCTCCATGTCGGCCTTGTCATTCTTCACTCTTGTGTCGTAGTATCACCATGCAGTTACCTCGCTATCAGTAGCTTCCAATTGTCGACCAATGAATATGTATTCCACAACAACAATGTGGATTTTTCGAATATCACTCTGCTAAGTGTCGTGACTGCATTCGTCATCCATTGCCATTTACCATCTTCGTGTGTCCACCACTATTGGAATGTCGAACAAAATTTCTTGAAGGACCTGGTGACATGTCAATGTCTCACCAATAGGAAGGTTATCGAGTTGTCGAAGAGACATCCTTCAAAGTCCTGCCGACACCACTCTGTCTCATCGATAAATCATCCTTTCACCAACACCATTCGATCTATTTCATGCAATTTGCACCATTTCATGGTTCTTGCTTGGGCTCCACCAACATCTTAGCAAGGATAGTGAGCTACTACCATGTGTACAACACCATTCGATCTATTTCATGCAATTTGCACCATTTCATGGTTCTTGCTTGGGCTCCACCAACATCTTAGCAAGGATAGTGAGCTACTACCATGTGTACACTTCTGACATCACCATCCACCATGGTCACCATTTGGTTGGTTCCTTCCACGTGTCATCTTTTCATTTGCTTATGCCTGCATGTCATTCTGATACCACTTTGTCACCACGCCACTACATCGTAATCCATAGCAAGGATGTGGATTACCCAATCTCTCCATGCCATGCGTAAGATTCATCACTATTGTCACCCACGTCATCATGACTAGGTCCCACTCAGTAGGTTACCCCCTTATTGCCATGTCTAAGAGACATTCCTCAATGTCTCGATGATACTCCATTGTCTCATCGATAATGCTTCCTTGCGCATTATCGCCTTGTCGAGGAGAGTTCTCCCAAACTTCTGCCGATCCATCCATGTCTTGCTAATAAGAAGATTATCGGACTGTTGAAGGGAATTCCTCCAGTGTCACATCGAAACACTTCGGTCACACCGATATCGCTCTGTCTCTAAAAATCATAACTTACAAACCTCTAGTCAGAGGTTGTGGAGTTTTAAAAACCCGTGACTTTTGACATAGAGCTATCGGCTCGCCAATGTAACTCCATCACTATGTCACTAAATCGGGCGGTTATGGAACTTGCGAACCCTGCAACATGAGTTATGGAAACTTGTTATCCCGCAACTGCTCACAACCTTGGCCCTTATTCGAAACAAACACAAAAAATGATGTAGGATTGTTCTTGGCCTTGGATGCTCCTGCATCAGACTCCCCAGGTGATTAAAATCATGTGCTCCTACACATGGCGTCCATAATGCCATCTTCCAATTCCACCTTCTTTTTCCTCCTCTTCTAGCATCTTGCCAAAAAATTCTGCACTCCATTATTTTCTCCTCCCGTGGACTCATGTACACCATAGTTTGACCTCCTTCCCCAAGTACTCTTCACTCTTGTCCTTTCTTTTGTGGGTTCAAACCCATCTCTGATCGACCACCTCCACCAAAAACCTCCTACACAATCTCTCATAACTTCCACATACAAATATGTAGTATATGTATTCCACTTTGTCACTACACAATATTTCTTCTCATTACTCACCTAATCATACAAATCTATCACAAATTTCATAGAAACTAAATTTTACCTCTTCTTGCTTCATTGTTGCGAAATCTATCTTCTCACCACCAGTTTCTGCAACACATTTCATACCTCGGATTACTGCAAACTTCTCTAACCATTCTTTCACTAATGAGTCATTTTCCTCCTCGTTATTCATGTCAGTATCCTCACGCTCTATTGCTGCACCCATAGTCACATCTTCTGTACTTTCGGCAACCTCCACCTCTAATGTCACACTTTGTAGGCTGAACATTGCCTCAATTTTCACAATCTCTTCTGCACACTAAATATTCCTCATCAGGCCCCTTATCAAACATGGGACCTCCACTAATGTCTACACTTTCCTTTTGTAAATTTTCAACTCCTTCAATTACTGCTGCAACAAATTCTCCATCTTCATTCTTTTTCACCATGCCTTCTTCATGGCATGCTTCTGCTATACCCTCCTTGTTTTTTCCTGCAACCAAAATATCATTAGGAAAATAATATTTTTCCAAGGCATCCATCATTTCCTCGATCTTTTTCAACTCTTCATAGATCTTTCATTTATTCACTTCCTTCGAATACTCTTCCCAAAATGGGATTATAATTGGTTCCTCATGACCCATCTTGTCCTCTTATTTGAAGACATCTTCAAGAACTCGCAAGTCCTACAATTGCAGGTTCTCCTTGCAACAATCTCTTCCTCTCTATTAGGGTATCAACCCTCTACAATCAAAGTCCTTCTTGCAACAAATCTCTTTAGGATTCAAGCCCTCTGCAGTTGCAAGTCTCTTCTCACTTGCAACAATCTCCCTAGAACTCAAATCCTCTGCAACTATCCTCTACCCAACAAAGATTTTGGAAGATGCTTCCTCTACCCACCTTCTCTCAGTGGAGGAACTCTACACCACCTACCCAACATTATCTTTGCTAGAGGATAGTAGTTACATACCCTTTTTCATGGCTGCAACAAACATACTTTTCCACAACTCTTCTCATCTCATCACCCATAGGTTTTCTAGCTTCAACCCACACTCACAGGTCCTATTGCAACTGCCTCACGTTTGACACTCTATTACATACTCAGGACAACCAACTCTGATACCACTTGGTGCAGTCGAGATCAGAGGGCCTTGTTAGGTTGTCACAATCTCACAACCAACTTAGACCACACCTATAGATTAACACAACAAAGTGAAGCAATACTTTATTTTATTAATGAAAACAACAATACAAAATCACAATGCCACCTTATGGGTGTTACCCGTAGGTATACTATGTATCATGGTATTTTAAATTTTGTCTTCCTTGATCTTTGATTTCTTACTTTCTGCCCAAGTCTAAAGTCCTTGCTTTCATTTTAACCTTTGTCACGGGATCCTCTAAGTTTCTAACTCCTTGTTGTGCGTTCTCTAAGTTTTGAAACTTAAGTCACTTGCGCCCCATGTCTTAAAACCTTGTTGTTGGGTTTGTGTTTTTCCTAACCTCATGATGGCTCGACTTGTTCTCTTTTTGTAACGTCAAGTGCGTTGGTGTATTGTGTAGTCGAAGAGTCGTAGGTTCTCATAACTTTGTAACTCCCGACTTTGAGTTATAAAGTTTCAATCCTCCATGAAAAAGCTATATGTTGTCTATCCCGCATATTTGGAGGTGCCGCCTATGCATTTAATATTAAGGAGTCCTCCATCCTTCCTCACATAATTTGTTTCTTTTGTTTCTTTTCTCTCTTTTGGAGAGGAGTTTTGTCCCACTGAGTTTTCTCCTTTTCTCCAATTGTGAGATTTTTTTTGCATTTGTACATGGGTACCTAACATGGCCTAGTAGCCAGGACCCATCTTTGCATTATTTGAATAATAATCTTCTCCCTAAGTTGCACTTATGGGGGGGTGTTGGTGTAATTAATTATTAAATTACACTTACATAAGTTTTACTTAGGTCATAAGATTCTTTCTATAAGTCTTAGTTGGCTTTTCTAGAACTTATCCTATCTAGCTAATGCATCATTTCCTAGGTGATTAGTTTGTTAGTTGTCTCATGTCATATGATTGTGACATTTTTCAACATCATATTTATTACTACATTTCAACCTTGCCTATATACGGAAGGTCATTGTACTCATTTGTAACATACTTGCATACCTCATCATTTGATAGGTCTTAATATCAAACAAGCTCTTTATCTTGCATAATCTCTCGCAAGAGGTTTTCATTGTTTTTGCAAGTGGTCTTAGGTGTTGAGCTAATATCTTAAGTTCTTACATGGTATTAGAGCCACATCTTGCAAAACCCTTCTCAAATTTGAGGGTGGAGCTATTGTTAGTGAGAGATTTTGATTTGAGATTGTCTCTCCATAGGTAGGATTTCATGGCAAGTCACTTTTGGCTCATGTAGGAGGAAATCTGAGCTCAGATTTGAGTTCAGGGCAGTTGAAAAAGTCAAAATTGATTTTTTGTTTTCCTAAATATAACACTTCTAGCCAAAGTTGTGGAGGTTTGAAGATTTGCAAGATTCAGAGGTTGTAGAGCTTCTGGTGCATTTTCAAGCAGATCTGACCTCACCATTGTTTCCAGGAGACCTAAGAGACGAAAATCGATATATAATTCACCTTATTTCGCCTTCAACTGTTCGTGAAACAATTTTTTTTCCTGGGGTGACCATACGACCCCCGAGTATAGGGTACGATATTTGGTTTTGTAGAAAAAAAATTCTAAAAAATATGTTCTGCATTTTATATTTTTTGGGATAAAATATTTTGCAATATTCATTGGGCTATTTGCATCATTTTTTTATCGGGCTTTTATATTATGTTGGTGGCATTTTTATTTAAATTTGGGGGTTTGTTTTTTCAAAATCTGCGGACTGTATTTGACTTTATGTGGGCATTGATTATTTGGTACACCTATACCACGGATTGTCAGCCACCTTATCCTACCACCCGCTGACATAATCTCCCCGCTACCACCCGCTGGCCTTATTCTTTCCGGGCATCTCAATCATTGTTGGTTTTTGTGGTCTAATCATCGAGAGACTTATCTTGCAGGGGTTTATTTGGTTTTTCGCCGTTTCTCCATAGTTTTCAGTGCCCGCCGGTTAATGTTTTTTGGTGGTTGCTTCATACGATGACCACCGACATTGAACGATCCCTACATCTTCATCGACATTTAAATCCACTGTCGGCCATATCTCCATCAACGTCCACTTGATACTCCCGACGACCACTTCAATTTCTGTGGATGGAGGCACTTTAAAATTGGCAGGTCTGTAGCTGCTCTTGCCGGCCTATGCCCTTTTCATGCGGTCAGGTCTTTGTGATCCCACCGATGCCTCACATATTCATGCTAGCTGTGATTCTTCGTCACCGTCCATCTACCTGATCTCATTAATCCTTTTAATCTCCCACTACTAGCTGTCTTCTTCTTCGCTGTACTCCCATCAAATGACTTGGATCTCACTGTTGACCCTTGCTGCACACTCAAACCACCCAGATCCCATGTTTCTACTCCCCGACTATAGACACATTAATCTGCAGGCTATCTACTTCTCCAACTGGTTAAAGTTTTAGCGCAGGTTTGAGGTCCAACTTTATTTATTGATGGAGAGATTAATAGTTCACAAAAGTTTTTTTTAATATAAACTTTATTTTCTAAAGTTCGGCCAACTAGTGTGGTTGATGAAGTTTTGTAAAGGGTGATGGCATTATTGTAATAATTGCATGTATATTTGATTGAATATACAGTATTGTTGTTGGGTTAATTTTTATTTTGCAATTTATTTCCAACTTGGTCATATGGGAGACCCGATTTTTGCCCCCGGGTGCACATTTTTTGCACCTTATTAGCCTTGTAGTGTACCTGATTGGCCCCAAAGTGCCTAAAATAGGCCTTTTTTTCAATTTTGCACAATTTTTTGCCACGATCTCCAAATTCTGCAAACGAGATATCAACGGAAAGCTCTCTTTGTGTACTTCGTAGTGGTGTAAGTATTTTTGATAGATTTTTCTGCAAGTACAAATTATTCAGAATTGAAGTCAAATCACCCCTTTGGACCTCTAAGCTCATAACTTTCAGCTAGTTTCTCTGTTTTTGGTGATTCAAGTTGCATTTGGAAGGTATTAAGGAGCTCTTTGATTTGGTTCATGTACTTTTTTTAGTTTCAACCCCAAGTCTGTGATATTCATTTTTTTTGCATATTTGATTTCCGCTTCATAACTTGGACATCCTGATTCTTGAAGAAGTTCTGTTTGTGGGGGGGGGGGGAGTTTATTTTCAGTTGTATTATCATATTTGGGAGGTTCTAATTCATATTGAATGTCAGTGTCTTTGTAACTGTGGAGGTTTTTCACAGTTCATTATGGGGTTTGCATATTATCCTTCTCTGAATGGAGAGATGGGATCATAGATCATCTCCAATCTCTTGAGTTTTTGCCACATTTGTATGGTATTGTTCCCCATCCAAGTCAAGGTATTCAAATTTTTTCTTGAAGTCGCAACAAATATAATGTTTTAGGGGTCATTGCAATGCATGTTGATGATATTTTGAAAGGTATTGATCATCATGATTGTCCTAATACTCTTTGGACTAAGCTTTGGGAGATATATGGAGATAATGATACTCCACCATTCTCAGATGATTCAGTTTCAGAATGTCATGTACCCCTTCATTTGTCAGACAAGATACCCTATGATGGTGATACTATGTAGGAGTTTGATTATTTGGAGTGCTTTGAATCTTTCGAAGAGTTTGACAAGGGTTCTTCAGATGCTCCTCCATCAGAGACAGTTGTTGTACCTTTACCTTCAGTGATTCCTTGTGTAGAGTCATTGATTAATACTCCTATCATCCCTATTGAATAGGAACATCCTCATGGTGATGAGTCATTGAGTATGTCCAGTGATTCATTGCAAGAAGTATCTCATTGTCTTCCTGATTGGGATTCCTATCTATCAAACATTGCATCCTTGTTTGTGGAGTCTCACATTTCAAATTTAGAGGACCCACTTGAGGGGATATCTCTCATGTTTGATGACAACCATTGCACAACTGTTGTGAAACTATCATGGTCTTTGGATATTGTTCAACATCAGTTTCCACATCGTCTTGATTTTTCACTTTCTACATTGATTGGGCATGTACTTGATTGGATTGTGGCATCTTCATCTTTAGTGGCAAAGGAGACACATGAGAAATTTTTAGAGACAACATTATCATATCTATTCATGCTTCTTTCCTTCAATTCCTATCTAGAATGGGAATCATTCCTGCATTTGTACATGGTTTTGTTTCTTCCGAAAGGGAGACATGTTTTTCGACATTGGATCATGTTTTGTCTTCAGAAACATACCATTCTTGCAGGTGATCACACATTATGGGGCCCTACATAGTCTCTCTCTTTCCCTCTTATGGGGGGGCTATTGATTGTAATATATATGTGTTAGATGGTGTACTTGGGGGTATTATGGAGTCTTCCATCCTTCCTCACATGACTTGTTTCTTTTGTTTCTTTTATCTCTTTTGGAGAGGAGTTTTGTCCCACTGAGTTTTCTCCTTTTCTTCGGTTGTGAGAGATTTCTTTTTGCATTTGTACATGGGTACCTAACATGGCCTAGTAGTTAGGACCCATCTTTGCATCATTTGCATAATAATCTTCTCCCTAAGTTGCACTTATGGGGGGGTGTTGGTATAATTAATTATTTAATTACACTTACATAAGTTTACTTAGGTCATAAAATTCTTTCTAGAAGTCTTAGTTGGCTTTTCTAGAACTTATTTTATCTAGCTAATGCATCATTTCCTAGGTGATTAGTTTGCTAGTTTTCTCACGTCACAGGATTGTGACATTTGTCAACATCATATTCATTACTACATTTCAACCTTCCCTATATAAGGAAGGTCATTGTACTCATTTGTAACATACTTGCATACCTCATCATTTGATAGGTCTTAATATCAAGCAAGCTCTTTATCTTGCATACTCTCTTGTAGAAGGTTTTCATTATTTTTGTAAGTGGTCTTGGGTGTTGAGCTAATATATTAAGCTCTTACATTTAATAAGGAGTATAGTACAACCTGGAGATGTCTTATCAAGGATTTTTACAAGACAGACAAATCTTAGGGTTTGCTTTACCGAGGATTAAAATAAAGCACCATATTAATTCATACCAAACACACGTCTTGTCATTTTGCATGACTTAAGGTGGTGAAGATTCATTTGGTTAAAATTTCAATTGTACTTCCGCCTTCTGTAATTATCTCTTTAGGAATATGAGTGTTTCCATTGTGCATTGTGAGCTCATGCATACTGGAATTGAAAATCGTTGGCTCAATGTAAGGGACACAGAGCTGGGATCCTTTAAGCTGGAGGAATTTTGGGCATGTTTGGAAAGTGACAAAAGATATCCTATAGACGCAAAATTCTTATAAAGAAGATTAGCTCACACCAGGGGTTTTCTAGAAGTCGTGCTGAGCGTAGACCTAATAGGTGCATGTGTGAGAAGATATATTCCAGAGACATAGGAGATAAAATCCGTGGATGAGACTATTGTTGCTAAAATTACTCTTGGAGCTTTTTCCCACGCACTAAAGATTCCTGAGAAAGCGCCCATAAAGAACATATCTATTGCGACAGCTAGTGAGTTTTTCAAAGCCAATGAGAGTTGGTGCAAGAATTCTATGGCCAAGGGGTGGTTGAAATCAGAGAAAAGAGGTAAGTCACAGTTACCTGCCAAACTTAAAAGAATGCATTTCAAAGGCGAAATTGTAGATGCCATTGCTCTGTTACATCGCATTGTTGGAAATTCTTGAATTGAGTCTTTTGAAGATTGGATGTGTCAATTTATTTTGGTTATCTGTGATGAGAATGTGTTCATTGATTGGGCTAAGGTAATTTGCTTTCATTTGAATGAACACTTAATCAATTTCCAGAAAACTGCTACTTTCCATTTGTGTTCTTGTTTAATATACATTATAGCTAGTCAAAGATCCTTTTAATTGGGATTAAAGCCACATGTATCCCCAACTTTTGGCATGCATGTATATAAGTGTTATCTGCAATTTACCAAGCAAGTTGGAATGAGAGACTTTTGCCTTGTCAATGATGCATTCTTGATGGAAGTTGTGAGGAAATTGGATGGAAACCCCGAAATGCATTTTTCTTCTGGGTCAATGTCGCTTGTATATGAGTTTGGAAGTTTCTATATTCAATTTGATAGGTTTTCCTACTTGAGGATAGGAGGTTTTGAGAAGGCCCTGTTAAAATTGCCTAGATATCTTGAAGATTTACTGGTATTCCTGGAGGTTTGTAGACAAATGGCCGTGGTAAATGTAAAATACATGAATATGGGGAAGCAGGGATAACCTTTCCCGTTAACAAATCCTTCCTTCACATGCAAAAATAATCAAATGGTCAAATGTGTTGAAGGAGTTCTTAAGGAATATAATCTCCACCATTTGTTCATGAGAGCTAACTTTGATAGCAAGGGTTTCTTGAGGTGGAATTTATATGGAGGAAGTTCATATCAACATTAACCTTCTATTGAGGACTTTTGGGAAGATCATGACGATAAAAATGAAGTCTTGAAAAGGGATTACATGAGGTTAACCCTCAAGCAAATACAACATTTTGATCTTTCCTTCTAGATTCCCGAGGGGGCGATTGAAGATTCGATGGTCGTTGACCTCAAATATGAAAAATTGTCTGATAAATCTCACCCTAAGGTTGACTAGAGTAAAAATGAAGTTTTGAATATGAATGTATGAGCTACCCCAGTATTGAAAAGAACTCAGGACTGGTTAGAAGGAAAGTGGGGATAGGCTGCAGGTTCTACTCAAGAACCAAAATCATCTTAGAGAAATTAATAGGGGTCCACTTAGATAGTTGTAGTTGGTACATCATCGGGGAGAATGGCTACTAGGTCTTCTAGTGCAAATTCACAGTTTGGAGGTGATGGTGAGAAGCCTGAAGAGATGGATAAATTGAAGTTAGTATGCGAACATGATAGCCCATCTACCTGTTGGAAACAAGCAACACTGAGAGGGGGGGTGAATAAGTGTTGTGCAAAAATTCAAATTAATTATTTTATCATTTAACTTACTTAATCATTCAACAAAAGAAACATGCATCGTCAAAAAGAAAGTAATCACAACACTATAACACCAAATTTTTTACATGGAAACCCTCTTAGGGGAAAAACCATAGTGGATGGCCAATCCACAATATAATATGAGTATACTCAATGAAAAGTACTAAATGGGAATGCACTTGCATTTAGGTTCACTGCCTAGAGCTCACTACTCAAAAAGGATGGGCCCACTACCCTACAATGATTTGGAATAGATCCAAAAGAATGAACTGATGAAATAGCATCAACAATGCCTGATTATAGTTCCAATTAAGCTCTATAGATAATCTCTTGTCCTTTTGACTAATCCAACAATTCTGCTTTGCTTTGCACTAATCACCCTGCAAAAATCTTAATGCACAAGTGAAACTGTGCATAATCACCTAATCATTGTTCCTGATGATCACACCACACCACCACACTTCTTTTCTACTCACTCAAATGATATATCGAATCTCTTATATATATGCACATCTAGAAATCAAGTCGCTATAGGTCAACCTAAATAAAACTTGGGAATGTTATCAACTGTCAGCCCAAATCATGAACAATTTTGATGTGCACCCAAACAAGTCGACTAGACTATAGCTGGGACCCATAATTAAATATTTGAACATAAAAACATTTTTAAATAATTTCACTTTACACATCCACAACGCACCCCATTCACTGAGTTAGCTACAATGAATAAGTAGACAAAAAAAATTCTACCGGACCTCCAAGCTCGTACTGTAACTAATGTAACACCACAAAATTCAGTAATAAGATAATATACGTGCTCGACAAGCAATCCTAGGGGTCCACAACTCAAAATGATGATCCAGTGAAGTAGACAGATTAACTGACTGACTAAATACCTTGTTCTTCAAGTATTGTGTTGGTAACACACAATATTTCACTTTATCTACCGGTATGACTAGATACTGATTTGCAGACCATGGAGATGACTTTAGTTGCCATCAATGAGAACACTAGAAGCCATATGCCAACCATATCCCCCTTTGGCATTGATGGCAACACTTAGTGAAAAATGACTAAGTGTCCAAACTGGTAAGTACACTGCCAAAATTTAGAATACTACTCCCCCCAAGAATGTCAAGGCATTTTTCACTACACTCTCTCCCCCTTTGACATCAATGACAAAATTAGGGAATCCAAAATTGCAAAACTGTTGAGACTTACAAAAATTTGAAGACGTCTGCAAAGTTATTCTTCAGTCCACTTAAGTTTGATTCCTAGACACTTCTCAAAGTCTCTAGAATGGTTATATGACCACCAAGTAGATATGACAAAGTTTTTGCTGCTTTGAGACTTACCGGATCAAGAGTGACCATAACATCTTTAGCTTCTTTCAGAGCATTCACCATTATCTCAATATTTGGACTTATTAGTTCCCCGAGTTCACATACTTTGCCAATAATCCTTTCATTTTCAAGTTTCAGACTCTTTATTTGGTTGAGCAAAGACATTATTTGACTTTCTTGTTTACAAACACTATCGACTAATGAGTCAAAACTGTTGGAAATAGTGACCAACTGTTGTTCAGTGTGTTTCACCTTTTTCTCATTTGCTTCAGTAAAGTTTGACAAGACCAAGCAAGATTTGTACACTTTTCCTCCTTTAGACATAGTACCTTGAATATTTTTCATGCAAGTGCCTAACATATCTTTGTCTTTGGCAATCATTTCATTTAGGCTTCTGACTCTCTTTTCCTTGAACTCCTTTTTCACTTTAACCAAAGTTGATTTCTCAAAAGATTCAAAATGAGAATTTATAGAATTTATTAGCTTCTTTAACTCACCGGAGGAGGAACCTGATGGGTCCATAACATAAGTAGGCATTATTTTTTGTAAAACTCCAGATGCAAGCTTTACTAGTTCACTGTCCTCTATGTGAGATTTTAGTATCTTCTCATTTGCTTTGGCTTGAGCAATTTTAGCGACATTTAGCATCTGAATTGGAGACAGAGTTGATAGGTTAATTGAGCTTTCATCTAACTCAGGATCTAACTCTTCCTGTTGCTCCAATAGAGATTCCTTCACTTCCTCTATTCTGATTTCTTGATCCTTTTCCTTTTCAACCTTGGATTTTTCTTCAGGATTGACTTTAGGTATTTTAGCTTCTTTAGTATGCACCTCTTTTTCCTCTACTAACACCTCAACATGGACCTTAGTTACCATAGGTGTCTCTATATTTTCCACATTAGGATAAGTCAAAATATCCTCAAATTCTGGAGGATCAGACACATTCATGTTCTCCTCATTCACATTCTCTACTTCTAATTCATTTATATCCACATTCACTTCCTCATTTCCTTGAACATTTTCAGTATTGATTTCCTCAATGTTAATCTTATCCTTTGACAAAAATTCTTCTAGAATTTCCTTAGTTTCACTGAAAACAGTGTCAGTTTCACCAATCATGAGTTTATTTATTCTTGTTTTTCTCTTAAATTCCCTTTTAGCTTTTTCAAGGAATAAATCCATTTCTTCAATTGTCATTTCCAGGTACAAATTGGCTAGGACTCTCTTCCTCAGATTTTCTTCTTCTGCTAAGGCACTCGACCTCCTAGACTCCAAAGCATTATATAGACTTGTAGGCAAACCATACATGATTTCAACAAGAGCTTTACTAAAAACATTCATATGCTTTATTGTTGCTTCAAGAATTCTCTTACTGGATTCATCAAAGATCTCATACCAATCACAAAGTGGCTTGAGATATCCATCTTTTACTGTTGAATTCTCAACTTCCTCAACAAACATACTGGGCTTGGAAATTTTGGCCTTTTTCTTTGCTTCTTCTCCTTTGCCAGAAGATTTTCTTTTATTGAATTTGACTGCCTGTGTACCAGTAGCCTTTATCTCCCTTACTATTGAATTAGTTTCTTCCTCTTCATCTACAAACACAACTTTGTAAAATCTTGTTCTTTTATTCTTCTTTCTTTTTCTAGAAGCCTCGACTTGATTTGACTGAGTTGCAGAGGAACTTCTAGTGTGAGCAGGAGATGTTCCTAGACTAGCTAATTTTTCCTTCTCATTCTTCTTAGTTGCTCCAGCTTCATTTCTTTGCTTTCTCACTTCATTTAGTTTATGCACAGGAATGACCATACTCTCTACAAGAGCTTCTATCTCTTTTCTTACCCTTCTGACTATCATGGGATTTTTCAATTTTGAATGAACCTGCAAGCTTTTCTCTGCATAAGTACCAAAACTTTCTTCTCCTTGATCAAGTGGTGAATTTAGCAGATGTTCTGCATACATCCTTAGAATGTTCTCATCTGCTTCATAACCCATAGGCATGATCCAAACTATTCTAGGATCAACAACTTCCATATGGCACTGGTCAATGTCTACCATGAAGCAAATAGTGTCTTTGTACTGTTCCACTATTGTGGCAGGAATTCTTTCTCTGGCGTATCCCCAAAGGATTGTATTGCGAGTCTGTCGATCACCCAGTCCACATAACATATTCCATATCTGAACAACTACCGACATATCATTATGCCATTGAACTTTACCAACTCCTAGTATCTCACCCGAGAAGTAGAAAAATAAACATATCATTAAGTTACCATATTTGAATGTGTTCTTCTTACCTTTTTGATTTTTCCCAAATTCTCCAATAACTGGCTTCTGAGCAGTTCACATAAATCATAGTCTACATTTCGTTTGACCATTTCATATCCTGCATAGATAACTGTGCTAGATACTAAATTCTCCCGATGTGAGTGATAAATCTTATATCCAATAACCATTGATGCAAATTTTACATCCACTATGGCAATATAGTCCATCGTCATTGCTCTTTTGTCCCATTGTGAGCCTGTCACTTCAGTAACCTTATCATTCTTCACAGACTTCAAAAATAGAAGTTTACCGGTGGAATTTAGTCATGTGACTACACATATAGCTTCTTTTGCGATTTTGAACAACACATCCAACCACATGAATTCATCACGGACATGGCTCAACATATATCAAACCCATTCAACTTCTTCAAATATAGGGAATTTCTCAAATTGTGCAAATTTCTTATCTTCTAAGGTTTTAAATTTAGGTTTCACAGTATAATCTTCTTGAATTATATGATGAGAGTACAAATCCATCAAATGATAGGTTCCTAAATCTTCAATGTTTGCATGCACATAAGCCCTAATATCCTCAATATGCAGGACTCCGTATGACACTGATGAAAATGCACCTAAGGGCTTTATATCTATGGACTTATACGGATGCCATTTGAACTTTGGATGTGGCCTATCCTTAACTTCAACTATTAGAGGAGTAGACATGATTGCAATCACACAAATTTACACGTTTTCAATAAATACCTTTCGGGGATGAAAACAAAATTTGATTGTAGATTCTCCTTTATGCTTGAGTCTCTCCACAAATTTGCAATGATCACTTCAGAGCTCTCCAAACCACTTTTCTCCAAATGCAATATGAAAAATGAGGGTTGAAGCCATTCCTTTTATTGTCCACATGCCTAACTCCTTTATTTTGCAATAAATTCCCTTGCCCTTGTAGAAGTTGAAAAACCAACTTCACAGTCCCCAAGAACACTTGCAAGCAATCACCTATCACATGCACAGATATTTAGAACAAGAAATGAAAGATGTTCTGTAAACTCTCAGAGTAAAGTTGTGCAAGCAAAAACTAGAATTAATGATTATTGATAATAATGTTTTACAAATAATAAAAAAGCCTTTGAAAAGGCAATGATGCAATAAAGCAGGAAAAAGCAACCCTAATCTTATCTTGAGCAAAAAGACAGCTCAATAAGATAAGATAAGAATTAAATGATAATTATCCTAGGAAATAAATAATTTCCTAAGTAAACTTATCCTAAAGTATAATTTAATAATTAATTACACCAATACCCCCCATAAGTGCAACTTAGGGAGAAGAAAATTATTATGCAAATATGAGTCCTGACAACAAGGCCTGATCAGGTACTCATTTACAAATGCAATGCAAACTAAATCAAACAGGGTAAAGGAGAAAACCACATGGGAACAAAACTCCTCCCCAAAATAGAATGCAATAAACTACCTAAGTGATGAAAGATGGAGGACTCCATAAGACCCCCCAAGGACACCATCCATCACAAAGATACAGAAATGAATCCCCCCATAAGAGAGGAAGAAAGAGACCGCAGATCCCCCTAGAATGAAGTAACTCCAAAGGAAGTGAAGAAACTGCATCTCCAGAAAGAAGTGAGAGGGAAGAGGTCGAATAAAAGAAATCTCTGAAGGTGGAATAGGTGCAGCCCAAGATGTCTCCACAGAAGCAGGTGTGATCTCAACAAATGAAGAAGCCGAAGTAGGTGAAGACTCAATCGAAACCTCCAAATATGTATGATCAACTGGATCCTGTTGTACTAAAATAGAAGAAGCAACAAGAGGGGGAGGAGATGGAATGGAAGGCTCAAGAATAGGATCCAAAGTGAGAACATCAATGTTCAAGAAGCCAAATCTCTCCTTTCAATGATGATGCACACTCGAAGTGTGAGGAACAATTGTAGGAACAAAAGCACCACTAGTAGCAAAATCAGTGAAAGAATACAATCGAGATGAGTGATCCACTATCCCAATAGCAATAATTTCTCTACTCTCCAAGTCTCTAATGATAACCGAATCAGGTGTGAACTCCACAGATCTCCCATTGCCCCCATGTGTTATCTGATAGATGGAAAGAAGGTTGTTTGTCAAGTGAGGAACACACAAGACATCCTAAAAGGAGTGATCCCCAAAACTAATAGACCCCTTCCCTGTAACACTCATGTAAGTGTTGTTTCCCATCAAAATGGGAGACATAGTGCAAGGCTCAAAGGAAGTGAACATAGACTGCGAAGATGCCATATGATGAGATGCTCCTGAATGTAGAAGCCATCTCCCTGATCCAATACCTAAAGAAGCACAAAGATCATGTCCTTTCATATCTGATGAAGTATGTAAACTAGCTGTGCCTGTGTTATGCTACTCTGAAGAAGAAGAATGAGGAGAAGAAGATGATGCAGACATTCTAGAAGGCAAATCAATCCGATGTTTCTGAAGAAGATGTTTCAGTTCATCAATGTCCTTGTAACAATTATGTTCTGCATGTCCTTCCCTCTTGCAATATGCACATGTAGACTTCTCCTTCCTAAATGATTTCCCCTTAGAAGAGGAGGATGAATCTGAGGACTCCTTTTGATGCTCATGAGGTTTGGAATCCTTTTGTTTCTGTTTCTTGACTTTGCCTGTAGAAGCCTTATGATCTCTAGGCTCCTGTGATGCAATAAGTGCTTGTGAAGAGGAAGAAGGTTTCACGGTGCCCATGCTAGCTAACTTAGCTTGCTCTCGAGTGAGAGATGAAACAAAGTCATCAAGAGATGGCATAGTGAATCTCGTACCAAGTGCATCCCTAGTGGCATAAAAGGTAGATACAAAAACTAAATAATCAGGTCCAAGCTTAGAAAGGATGGACAATATCAACTGAGAGTCTTCTTTCTTAACACCACACTGTGACAACTATAATCTAAGAGACTTGAGTTTGGTGAAAAACTCCTGGATGCTATCAAAATCCCTAGGATTTAAGCCAATAAGCTCATTCTCTAACTGAAACCCTCTCATAGTATCCTGCTTCCCAAAAAAAGACTCCAAAGTAGCCCATATCTCATTTGGTGTAGTGCAAGATTCAATGTGAAAAAGAAGGTCAGAGGAGAGAGACAGACATAATGTACCATAAGCTTCATCACACCTATTAAACCATTTTATCTTTTCAGTAGCACTTGTAGGTTCAATTTATGTGCCCATGGTTACCCTATACAACCCTTTATGTTTCAAGTGAATCTCCATTTGTTTTTTCCAACCAAAATAGTTGAATGGAGTAAGGGATGCAATGTTGTGTAAATCCATGACAGAAAACAATAGTAATATACTCTCATAAAAAAAATCTTGCTTATCTCAAAAAATTACCCTGATTGCACACTTCCCAAGAAAATAACTGAAAAGGTAAAGGTTGAGATCAAACAGAAATATCATATACCTAGTAAAAAATTTGAAAAAATAGGTCTGAGATCTATGTAGAGCACTGAACCAGCTTTCCAACGCCTATTTGTTTTTGAAAAATGGAGCCAAAACACAAAAGTTATGCCTCCCAGAGTGAAAACAACTACTTCTGGCTTTGACAGGCGAAAAAGGCATCAAACTGGAAAAATCAGAAAAAAATATTTGCACCACTGGATCCGTCGTCGAATCAGCTTTCCAGAAATATCTTGTTTTCGAAAAACTGACTCCGTTTGCAAAAGTTATGAGCAAATGAAAAAAAGGCCTAAAAAAAGGACCTCTAGCCTAAACAGGTGCAAAATTTTGGCCCCTTCGCCTTTAGCTCCCGGTCGCACATATGATCGCCGGCTGTAGGGTTTGGCCCGTGGGGGCTGAGAATTCTGGCGGGGGCTAGGGCTGGTCCTCGATAGGACTGCCGATAAGGTTCTGTGAGCCCGCCGGGGTGTAAGATAGGTCGGTGGCAGTGAGGGCTCGGCGGAGCACGGGGGGCTCGGCGGAAGGGCCCAGGGGCCACAGGTGGCGGTGCAGACAGGTGGCGGGGCTGGTGGCAGCCCGGTGGAGAACCGGTGGCTGCTTGGTGGCTCAGGAGCGGCGTGGGCCTTTTGAACTGGCCGCACAAGTTTTTTATAAAAAGACTTTTTTTAATATATTTTTTGATTTTTTAAAATTTTTTTGCCTCAATCTGCATGCTAGGGAGGCTGTACGACCTCTCTGGCTAATTTTTTTTTGCCTTTTTTTCAACTTTCACCTAAATCAACGAAACGAAAGGTATTTCTAGGGTTTTTGGACGCTCTGATCGCGATGGCGATGTCCGTTCGAGCACAAAATGCTCCGAAATTTTGGCTACCCCCAGATCTACAAAAAATCAATCTGACTTGAAACCCTTGCATAGAAAAGGACGCTGTGAGAGAATATCTTCAGATCACCAACAGGCAGCGACAGGTCTGGAGCTCTAATACCATGCAGAAGTTGAAAAACCAACTTCACAATCCCCAAGAACACCTGCAAGCAATCACCTATCACATGCACAAATATTCAAAACAAGAAATGAAAGATGTTCTGTAAACTCTCAAAGCAAAGTTGTACAAGCAAAAATCAGAATTAATGATTATTGAGAATAATGTTTTACAAATAATACAAAAGCCTTCGAAAAGGAAATGATGCAATAAAGCAGGAAAAAGCAACCCTAATCTTATCTTGAGCAAAAAAACAGCTCAATAAGATATGATAAGAATTAAATGATAATTATCCTTAGAAATAAATAATTTCCTAAGTAAACTTATCCTAAAGTGTAATTTAATAATTAATTACACCAATAGCCCTAACTCATCTGGTTTCCTTCCTTTCAGGCACCGAGATAGGTGACTCTTATGTGGATCTCCAATATTCTTCACTAATGCTTCTAACTAGTCAAACAACATTTGAAAAGTATCAACTCTCCTACAAGACATATCCGGATTCCAGTATCATTCACCTGCAAGAGGGGGTTTTAGAGTTTTTTTTATAGACCCCCCTATGCCAAAGACCTAAAATTGATTCTCTGACGAATTACCAAAAATTGCTTCTAGTGTAGGTGCATTTCCTTCGACAGAGGGATTCTTCTTCACCAATTTCTTCTACATTTGCTTCTTGATCTCATCAGTAGTGACTTTTTTTTTTCCTTGAACATCCTATTGCATGTTCTGTTTTACCAGACCTCTTATGTTCCAGCAGAATCTGGCAATGTAGCCAAATTTGTTGCAGTTGTGGCACACAACACTTCTCTATCCAGGTCAACTGTTCCATTGACTTTGTCTTAATTTGCATTGGTTAGCAATATGTCCAAATCTATTGCATGCATAGCATTTGACATCTCTATGAAAGTTGTTCATCACAATTCTACATTCACTTGACTTATGACCATACTGTTGGAGTTATGGATAGACACTGAGAGGGGGGGGGTGAATCAGTGTCTACACTTTTTCAACTTCGACCAAGATTTTTCATTCTGATTTCCTTTTCTTTCAACAATAGAGTAAAGTAATCACTTTTGAAAGCACAAAGATATGACAACATTAACTCAGTCTATTAGACAACTTATGAAACTATGATTTGAGTGAGATATCTTGCATTTGCCAAAACATGGCTCAGATTTGATCTCAATATTACTTTGATTAATGCATTCATGAGTTGAATGTAATCATTCATAAACAGAATTGAGAACAGTAAAAAAACCCAACAGTGAACTGAAACAACACAGAAAAGCAGTGAGCATACAGAAGAACAAAGAGACAAGATTTTTTGAGTGGAAAACCCTCCTGGGATAGAAAAACCACTCCTAAACTACCTTACTGGCTTAATCTTTAAAAACCACTTTTAACAATGCCTTATAGGCTAATTTCTGAGCACCAACTCAAGGAGCACCAACCCCTCATTTAGAGACACCAATCTCAAGGAGCACCAACCCCCTACTCAGATTTTAGAATTACAATAATACTATCAGAGGATCTCTCTATTTTTCAGTTAAGTTCATAACACTCTACTTCTAATACTCTAGGAATCCAACTCTTGTATTACAGAGTTTTCCAATACATCTCTTGATACGGCCAAAATAACTATCTCTCAGAATTACAGGCCAACAACACTTTCACTATTTTCAACAATGGTTTTTATATACATTTCAAGTATGTTTGCTATCAAGAAATCTTCAACAAGCATTTTTCACAAGATTTTGAAACTCTCTTGCTATTATTAGAATATGAAGCTGATTGATAATGATCTGTAGATGATGGTAAAAATCAGAGTAACGCCTATCCATAGATCTTTAACTTTTGCGCTGAGTCAAGAGATTTCAAATTGTAACTAAAAGATTTTCATCAAAGCCATGGCTGCCCACTAACAGAAAATCATAACCTCTAAAATCTCAGAGAATATCTTGCCATAGATTCGATACCAACCAAAGATGTCTGCATGCAACTATACTTAGAAAAATCCATGTCGTCCACAATGTACGAGTCTTCAAAAAATCATTCACAGAGACAACAGTCGCCACGTGTTCTTTGTGATTCGCTAAGACCTTATGCGAGCTGCATTTCTTTTTCATTAATTGCTTTCGCTGTGACCCAGTGAAGTCAGGAAGACCTCTCGCAGATCACATTAAGTTTCACCGAAATCCCTTTTGCCTCTTATGTGTCGCTATGGCATTCACCAGTTATGCCGAAGGCAATTCAATCATTAATCATACTTTGGTTCCTTCTGTTTCACCGTGACCCTTCGTTATCGGGCATACCTTATAGAGAATTTACTTTATTTTTCCGAAAAGCCCTGAGCTCACAATAGATCGCCAAGACATTAATGTTCTCACACCGACATAGACCTTTTGTCTTAAGTGCTTCGCTATAACATTATGATATCGGGGAGACCTCCTGTAGAGCACACCATGTCTTTCCGAAAGTCTTTCATCCACTTGTGTGTCATTGTAACATAATGGTTCTCTCGCCAATGCATCCTTCTACCTTATGAGAGTCGCTATAGCATACCGTCATCGGGGAGACCTCTCGTAGAATGCTTGAGTCATACCGAAAGTCACCCTTTCATCTGGTGTCACTGAGACAATCCAGATCTTATGCTGACGAAGTCCCTTTATGTTCCATCGGCGAGACCGAAGGTCACTCATCAAGACCTCTCGCCGAAAACCCTAGCTCTTATCGAAGAGACTACCTTTATGCTTTTGGTCGGTATAACAAATCAAATTCGTCAAGACCTTTCTTCGATGCACAAACTCTTACCGATAGACTTCCAAATGCACTAGTCGGGGAGACATTTCAAGTTCGATGAGACACTACACCGATAACAAAACTCCTGCCGATAAGTTCATCTTCCTTCGGTCAGTGTGACATTGCAAATTTGTTATAACCTCACGCTGAAGCCTTAAGCTTTTGCCGAAGTTTCCATTTAATCTTCGATCGGTGTGACATACCAATATTGCTGAGACCACATACCGATGGAATAACATATGCCGATAGAGATCACTTTCAGTCGCCAAAACAAAAGACAAGTCTTGCCGAAATAATCTTTCTTGTGCCAGTCGCCAAGACATAAAATGCTCGATGAAAACACATGCCGATAGGGATTTCTTACACCGATGAACCACCGTATGAGTTAGTTGGTGAGACCCAACTCATTCCGTAAGACCTCTCAGCGGTGAACAGACCTCATGCCGATAGATCTTTCCACTGTTTCCAAGACCACATGAATTTCATGCCGAAAGCTACCTGCATGTACAATCAAATCATTATGACATCAGAAATTTCTTGCCGATAGGCAACGCAGACATTTCAAAAAAGGATCGGGGAGACCTTGCCATTCTCACGCCGATAAGTTCTTTTTTCTGTCACCAGAAACTGCACAAAGCTCAAACTGATCAATACCATAAGATATTAAAATTCTGAATGAAGACTGTCCACTTAATGCCAAGACAAGTAAACCATATAGACAAAACTGTACCAAGATAAAGCATGAGAGACCAATTTGAAACAGTCAACAAGTAGAATCAACTGAAAGGGATTTTGTCATCAAGGACAAACCATATGATCACAACTAAGATCCAACAAACTCCCCCTTTGTCCTTGATCACAAAACACAAATGACTCCCCCTTTTTGCCTCAATGACAAAGAGTAGAAGTGAAGAATGTGCATTTCCAGGAGACACAACTGAGAAGCCAACCAAATACCATAAGAACCAGCTACAAATAGAGTAATAGTGCAACAGACATATTGAATAACTTCACATCACCAATGCAAGATAGAGCATCATATTGAAACAACACAACTTCACTCACTTCAATTGCACAAAAATTTTCAGAGAAAACAATAGTAACAACCCGTGCAATAATTCCCACTTCGAAATATGAAACATAATAACATCATGCAGATAATCTATCTTCAAGGCAACACACCAAAAATCTCTCCTTTTGTTTCTATCAAAACATGAATTCAAGCAGCTTTCATATATATAACTTGCACTCACTTACACACACAACACTCAATTTCAAAGTTCAAAAATAAGTCCCAGCCATACACAATGAGGTTAATACTACCAGTCACCTTCCTTCATCGAAACAAAAACAACAGAGCATATCCCATGAACATACACAGTTCTCAAGACTGTTGTAGCAACCTACTTAGATCACAGTATCATACTCAGAAGACCAAAACACTCAATTCCTTCATAACATCTTGCAAAAGACATTTAAGTATCTTCATTCAACACACAATCTTAACTTAGCTTCTTCATGCAACACTGAATAATATCAACACAAAAATAATTCATAACATCCAACATGTTTTTCAATCACTATTCTCCAAAGATAAATCCATCAACATCCCTTCAAAAACAAAGGCTTTCTTATTTTTAATATATTGAGGAACTCACCTATATGTCTCCACACCGCTCAAAGATGTCATAAGGACATACCATTATTTCCAAAACCCAAGCATCCAAAAGGTTCAATTAAAAAAAACAATGTGCACTGTCATTTCAAAAACTTCTGAAAACTGTCAACCATTAGACCAAGCAAAAACATTTCTTAACATCTTATACCACCAAAAGCAAATGCAAGATGCCATACCTCATTCTAGACTCCATAGGGGTAAAATATATTACCATAATAGACTCCCCCTGAGTCTTTGCTTCTTCTCAAGACCTGGAAGGCAACACTTGTGCAAGGAGTGCACAAGGGGTTTTCTCATAAGCATCTTTATTGCTCTTCTTGTCATCTTGATTGCTCTTTCTTCTCCACTCCAATGAAGACTTTTTCACTTGTTTGCTTGAAGTACCTATCTTTCTATTGAATCTGCATTGTTGTACTTTATGTCCAATGTTATTACATCTGAAACAAATGACTTTGTGATTGTTCTGAGAAATAGAAGACTTTCTACAGACTTTTCCAGCATTGTTCCCTACATCATTATCACTTGTATTTATTCTACAGTCTCTTCTCAAGTGACCAAAATTGTTACAGTTGTAACACACCACATCCTCATTTCTAGGGACATTAGAATGATTCTTATTTGACCATCTTATGCAATCAATTGCCTTATGACCATAGTCATTACAAACATAACAATATCCTTGGAAAGAATGATTATACCTGAATGAATGATCATGCCAAGGATGTGAAGATCTGAAGACATTTTTCCTTTCTCCATGAATACCTTTAGATTGTCTTCTAGTGTCAATGTTATCCTTTGATGCAACAATACTGTAACCAAGATCAACCTTCATTCTTGGTGTTTGCTTGGTTGTAAACTTCTTTCCATCTGAAGTAGTAAACACTATTTCATGTTTAGATTTGTCTGCAGAGCTTTGTCCAACCTCATATCCCACTCCTATAGGATCTTTAGAATGATTTTTCCTGCCCACCATCTCATTCAATATATTATTACTATGATCAAATTTATGAATCTTAACAGATTGATCCTTGATACTTTCAATCTCTTTTCTTAAAGCAACTACCTCTTCTTCAATTTTTAGACAAACAATCTTTTTAATCTCAATATCAGAACTCACAACATCTGCAATCCTCTTATATTCTTCAATTTCAATTTTCTGACTTATAATCATATCGTCCTTAAGAGTTAGTTCTTTTAACAAGGAATCATTATCTGAATATTTCTTTAAAGAATCAATCTCATTTTCTAGTTTATTACACAACTCATCCTTGTCTTTTAACTTGACTTCCAGACTCTCTTTTTGTTGAAGCTGTCTTGTTAAAAACTGGTTTTCTTTTCTAAGCTACTTAATAGTATCTAAGGCACATAGGAGTTCACCTTCCAAATCAACCTCACTTTTTGGTTCATCATATTCCTGTTCAGAGTTGACTTCACACAAAGATTGATCTACTTTTACACAAGTTTCTTGATCATCTAAATATTCATTAATGATCTCCCTGGACTTCTTTTCTAAATTATAAAGGTTTACACCTTCTTCACTCTCAGATGTTTCACAACTTATTTTAGTATCAAAAGATATCTCCTCTTGTAACTCACTATTCTGATTCATTTCAGTCAACTTGTCCCAAACTTCCTTAGCACTGCTGTAATGAATGACTTTTGTAATGAGTTTATTTGGAAAGTTATTAAAAATAACATTTATAGCTCTGGTATTGAATTCAAGTGCTTTCTTCTCCTCAAGAGAGGAAGGAGATGTTGCAGATGTAGTACAACTCTTTTCTACTGCTGCCCACACATCAGATCCTAAAGAAAGTAAGTATGTTTCCATATAATAAAGTTTGTTCCTTCGAACTGAGGAGTTCTAGATCTAGGATACTCTACCATTTCAGAGCTACTGTTTATGAACTCTTCCTCGTTATTCCTTATACTAGATTCAGGTTGAACATGATGATTAGCATTTTGTTGAGAACATATTTTTCCCTTATTCCTTCTGTTCTTTCCCATATTAACCAAAGTACTCCAAGAAACCAGGAACAATCCTAGGTGGTTTAGACCTAACAGGGGACCCTACGCTATGATACCAATTGTTGGAGTTATGGACAAACACTGAGGGGGGGGGGTGAATCAATGTCTGCACTTTTTCAACTTCGACCAAGATTTTTCATTCTGATTTCCTTTTCTTTCAACAATAGAGTAGAGTAATCACTTTTGAAAGCACAAAAATATGACAACATTAACTCAGTCTATTAGAAAACTTATGAAACTATGATTTGAGTGAGATATCTTGCATTTTCCAAAACATGGCTCAGATTTGATCTCAATATTACTCTAATTAATGCATTCATGAGTTGAATGTAATCATTCATAAACATAATTGAGAACAGTAAAAAAACCCAACAGTGAACTGAAACAACACAGAAAAACAGTGAGCACATAGAAGAACAAAGAGACAAAAGATTTGCTAAGTGGAAAACCCTCCTGGGGTAGAAAAACCACTCCTAAACTGCCTTACTGGCTTAATCTTCAAAAACCACTTTTAACAATGCCTTATAGGTTAATTTCTGAGCAGCAACTCAAGGAGCACCAATGCCTTACTCAGACTTCAGAATTACAATAATACTATCAGAGGATCTCTCTGTTTTTAGTTAAGTTCATAACACTCTACTTCTAATACTCTAGGAGTCCAACTCTTGTATTACAGAGTTTTCCAATACATCTCTTGATACGGCCAAAATAACTATCTCTCAGAATTACAGGCCAACAACACTTTCACTATTTTCAACACTGATTTTTATATACATTTCAAGTATGTCTGTTATCAAGAAATCTTCAACAAGCATTTTTCATAAGATTCTGAAACTCTCTTGCTATTATTAGAATATGAAGCTAATTCATAATGATCTGTAGATGATGGTAAAAATTAGAGTAACGCCTATCCATAGATCTTTAACTTCTGCGCTGAGTCAGGAGATTTCAAATTGTAACTGAAAGATTTTCATCAAAGCCATGGCTGCCCACTAACAAAAAATCATAACCTCTAAAATCTCAGAGAATATCTTGCCATAGATTCGATACCAACCAAAGATGTCTGCATGCAACTATATTGAGAAAAATCCATGTTGGCCACAGTATACGAGTCTTCAAAAAATCATTCACAGAGACAACAGTCACCACGTGTTCTTTGTGATTTGCTAAGACCTTATGCGAGCTGCGTTTCTTTTTCCTTAATTGCTTTCGCTATGACCCAATGAAGTCGGGAAGACCTCTCGCAGATCACATTAAGTTTCACCGAAAGCCCTTTTGCCTCTTATGTGTCGCTATGACATTCACCAATTATGCCGAAGGCAATTCAATCATTAATCATACTTTGGTTCCTTCTATTTTTCCGTGACCCTTTGTTATCGGGCAAACCTTATAGAGAATTCACTTTGTTTTGCCGAAAAGCCCCGAGATCACAATAGATCGCCAAGACATTAATGTTCTCACACCGATAGAAACCTTTTGTCTTAAGTGCTTCGCTATAACATTATGATATCGGGGAGACCTCCTGTAGAGCACACCATGTCTTTTCGAAAGTCTTTCATCCACTTGTGTGTCACTGTAACATAATGGTTCTCTCGCCGATGCATCCTTCTACCTTATGAGAGTTGCTATAGCATACCATCATCAGGGAGGCCTCTCGTAGAATGCTTGAGTCATACCGAAAGTCACCCTTTCATCCAGTGTCATTGAGACAATCCAAATCTTATGCCGACGAAGTCCCTTTATGTTCCATCGGTGAGACCGAAGGTCACTTGCCGAGACCTCTCGCCGAAAACCCTAGCTCTTACCAAAGAGACTACCTTTATGTTTTTGGTCAGTATAACAAATCGAATTTGCCAAGACCTTTCCTCAATGCACAAACTCTTACTGATAGACTTCCACATGCACTAGTCGGAGATACATTTCAAGTTCGATGAAACACTACCCCGATAACAAAACTCTTGCTGATTAGTTCATCTTCCTTCGGTCGGTGTGACATTGCAAATTCGTTATAACCTCACGCCGAAGCCTTAAGCTTTTTCCAAAGTTTCCATTTAATCTCTGATCGGTGTGACATACCAATATCGCTAAGACCACATACCGACAAAATAACATATGCCGATAGAGATCACTTTCAGTCGCTGAAAGAAAAGACAAGTCTTGCCGAAATAATCTTTCTTGTGCCAGTCACCAAGACATAAAACACTCGATGAAACCACATGCCGATAGGGATTTCTTACACCGATGAACCACCTTATGAGTTAGTCAGTGAGACTTGACTCATTCGGTAAGACCTCTCAGCAGTGAACAAACCTCATGCCGATAGATCTTTCCACTATCACCAAGACCATGTGAATGTTATGCCGAAAGCTGACTATATGTACAATCAAATCGTTATGACATCAGAAATGTCTTGCTGATAGGCAACACAAACATTTCAAAAAAGGATTGGGGAGACCCTACCATTCTCACTCTGATAAGTTCTTTTTTCTATCACCAGAGACTGCACGAAGCTCAAACTGATCAGTACCATAAGATATTAAAATTTTGAATGAAGACTATCCACTTAATGCCAAGACAAGTAAACCATATAGACAAAACTGTACCAAGATAAAGCATGAGAGACCAATCTAAAATAGTCAACAAGTAGAATCAATTGAAAGGGATTTTGTCATCAAGGACAAACCATATGATCACAACTGAGATCCAACACATAGTTATAGCAATTAAAACACTGACCTGAGAATGATGGTCTACTTGTATTCATTCTACTCCTACACTGAGAATCCATATGACCAAATTTGTTGCAAACATAATAATAGCCATTAAATCTTTGAGCATTTGGTTGCCTTGTCAGATCTCTTCTAGCTCCTTTCATCTAACTTCCTTGTTTAAATCTTCCTTTTCTGGAATTCCTTTGTCCAGATCCAAAAATTTCTCCTTCTTCATATCCAAGACCTCGTCTGTCACCATCAGTCCTCAGTCCTTTGATTAGTTCATCAAGTTTGGCTGAGCTTGCTTTGAATTTTTCCTTTTACTCATTTGCAGTGGCAAGTTCATCTTTGAGATCATCAAGCTGCTTTTGAAGCACTTCTTCATTGTTTTGGATTGCTCCAATTCATTATCTAGTTGGCTGCATTGTTCAAACTTTTCTTTCAAAGACTGTGCAAGCTTTTCTTCATTTTTCTTCCTGTCCTCAATCTCCTTGGTCATTTTCATCATGATAGATTCTGTCTCTCGCTTCAAGGCAACATTCTCTTTGGAGAACTTTTCACATTCTTCTTATTTCTCTTTCAAATCCAAACTGAGTTGTTCATCTTCCATGCTTTTGTTCTTCTATTTGAGCTGACCACATAATTCCTTTATTTTCTCCCTTGATTCATTGATCTTGTCTTTTAGTGACTAAATGAACTTTTTTGCATTCTCAAGATTTTCTTGCAGTTCCCGCTTCTCAAATTTTATCTGGTCAAGATCATCTAGGTTCACCATAAGTTGTTGAAGACTTCTTGTATCCATTGAGAAACACTTTCCAAGATCTCCTCAGGTTGTAAGATTTCTTTCGAGGAACTAGCTCTGATACCAATTGTTGGAAACAAGCAACACTGAGAGGGCGGGGGGTGAATTAGTGTTGTGGAAAAATTCAACTTAATTATTTTGTCATTTAACTTAATCATTCAACAAAAGAAATGTACATTGTTAAAAAGAAAGTAATCACAACACCATAACACCATAATTTCTACGTGGAAACCTTGTTAGGGGAAAAACCACGGTGGATGGCCATTTCACAATATAATATGAGTATACCCAAAATGAAAAGTACAAAATGGGAATGCACTTGCATTTAGGCTCATTGCTCAAAAAAGATGGGCTCACTTCCCTACAATGATTTGGAAAAGATCCAAAAGAATGAACTGATTAAATAGCATCAACAATGCTTGATTATAGTTCCAATTAAGCTTTGCAGATAATCTCCTATCCTTCTGATTGATCCAACAATTTTTCTCTGCTCTGCACTAGTCGCATTGCAAAAATATTAATGCACAAGTGAAATTGTGCATAATCACCTAATCGCTATTCCTGATGATTGCAACACACCACCACACTTCCTTTCTACTCACTCAAATGATATATCAAATCTCTTATATATATCCGCATCTAGAAATCAAGTCGCTATAGGTCGGCCTAAATAAAACTTGGGAATGTTATTAACTGTCACTATTGAATTTGACTCCATTTTTTGACAAACGTTCGTCGGTCTTTCGACAAACTTTTGTCGGACAACTGACGAACTAACAAAATAATTTTCGTTACTAATTTTTTGTCGAAATTCCAACAAAGAATTAAACATCGAAATAACGACCTAGATTCATCAGTCGTCGACATCATAAAATGGCTTTGTTGTTCATCGGAATATCGATGACAACTTTGTGTATCCACCGATGAATTATAACCAAAACGCAATTGTAATGCCTCTTCCAAAGCATCGAAACAACACCAGAAGTTCATCACCATTTTGACGAAATGGGAAAGTAGTTACGACGAAGCCTTCGTCGCAGCTATAGCAACTTCATTAGACCCTTTTGGTGATTCATCGATTGCCTTTGTCGAAATTGCGATGAAAAAATATAATTTTTTTTTAAATATTCATTGAAATATACCATTGCGGAGTCTCTTGGCAATGACCACTGAAGCCAACCCATCGGTGAGAGATCAATCATTAGCACAAGATAGAAAAATCACTCTGATAGTGCATGTCTTATCGATGACTTCCATCAGCAAGATAGATCCAATGTCACACCGATCTAACCTCTTCAGGAGTTTTAAATAGACCTACACCATGTCATTGCGTAACTCCTGGTGATGACTGCTGAAGCCAACCCATCGGTTAGAGATGAATCATTGACACAGGATAGAAAACTCACTCCGATAGTCCATGTCTTTTTGATAACTTCCATCGGCAAGATAGATCCAATGTCACACCGATCTGACCTCTTGAGGAGTTTTGAACACTGCTGGTTATCAACAAGACATTTTGAGGGTCTTGCCAATTAAACAAGTGTCTAAGAGCAAGTAAACAGATGGAACCTATTAATTTTCTTAATTTGGGTTCTTTAAATCATAGAATAGATACCATCTTCTTGTGTAATGTACTTATATTCAGATTTGAATTCGAGACCAATTGTCATTGGACATTCCATTTTACTTGCATAGAGTATTCTATAAGCACTATATAGTAATAATGCCAAATTATTTATGTTGTTGTACAACTCTACCTATCATCATAGTTCTGATGTTCCCCCCTAGAGAATCCTGCAAAGACAAGTTTACAATACCAAGTCAAATAATATGAAAAAGACTTACTTCCATATAAATTAAATGATTATTCTCACAATGACAATTTTCTAATCACTAAAACAATTCCATGAAAGGTTATCCATGCTTCATAAGAGATGGCTGATCATACATACATAATGCAAGATGCATAGAAAAAAATTACACTTGAGAACAACCAAGGGCTAACATGGGAAGGAGTTAAGAAACGTCTGGATTGAAGAGAAAATGTGTAGGGAAAATGTTGAGCAGTGTCAAGAGAACAAAGCTTGTAGAACATATTCTTGACCTAATCAAGCTCTTGAACAACTTACACAAAATTAAAATACTAACACATACATGAGACATGTAATGAAATTCCAATATCTGCTCTTTTTCATTAATGGAGAGGTAGGTAAAAGAGAAATAATTATAATTGTAGCACTATTCATAGTCCAATAAATTATGTTCTTAATTTGTGTTCAATGGACCTTAGTTTTATCATTATACTGCCCATCTAATACCATATTTTAATACATGGTTCAACTATCTTAGATCTAAAGAAACACCTTCAATTAACCATTTAAAGTACTATAAAATAAGGTAAGGCTTTTACTTGAGAAAGAGTGGGTACACTTGTAGGATTAAAGTTCTCCCAATCATCAGGATTTATTGGCACACAGACACAACCTGCAACATATGAAGTAATGGATGACTACAAGTTAGTGAAATGGTCCTTAATATGTGACTGGTTTGCAAATTGATTGGTAGAAAATAATGTTACAAACAAATCTACATAAAAAATTATGAGGACAAACTACTGTAATCATCAAAATAGATGAAAAGTGCAAAGGAAAGAGCCGAGCTCCATCTCTAGATCCTAAAAAAAACACATGCAAGAAATATAAAAAAAGAAGAAACCAATTTTTGGATAAATACAAAATGGTGCCTTCAGCAAGTGATTCATATGCTTTCACACCTGATAGGACATTAAGAAGATTTTAGTCTTCCTCTATGAAATTAACTACTTACAGAGAAAACCCAAAAACCAATATGATATACCTCCATGTCTAACCAAGGGTAGGTATAAGAGAAAACACTTTCCTCAATGCAATGCTGAAAAATATCAATGTGTGTGTAGGTTTGTATTACTCAAAATATCATTTCACTGCCTAAGGAAAAATACCAAAGTGATGTTTTAAATTCCAATCTTCACATAGGATCCCTTATTGCTACACATGCATATACAAGCAATATTCGAGCTCTAAACTATTCAAATATTAAGAATTTAATTAGCTATAAGATGGAAAGTTGTTGTTTAGACATAATCCATCATCTTTTATGAAAAAGAAAATTCTTAAAAGGAGAGGGGAGAGAGCAAAGGGTAGGGAGCAAGAGAATGCTTGAATGTATAGCAAAGTATAAAATTTTGATCATTATAACAATGAAATGAATCTTAAGTTTGAAGCATTAATATCATTTAGAACATTTATGATCAAGAATGAATGTAAGTAGAGAAATTTTTGCATACCTATAGATGGTACAAAATTTCATGATTAAGTGGAAGCCTCCCATCAACAAAAAGATCCAAATATCCATGTATCTATCTCAATCGAGCCTCTAAACCTTTCAGAGCTGTCAATTTTTCCACTAACCTGTTATGCACAAAAGTCAAATTTTAGAGTTATGTCACCACTAAAAATAGATGAAACGAAGCTTTGAAACCAAATCCACACACAACACAATGTGGTATTCATACAAAGCCATACAAACAAACTAAACTTAGAACATTGGAATGAAAACAACTTCAAATTATGATGCAGAGCATGGATTTAGGGTATAAAGAATCATTTTTCTGCCACCATAGTGAAAATTTGGCACTTTCTTTAATCTTTGCATATTGGTTTGATGCTTCAAACTATGCATTTATTATATTGAAAAGTGCATTACCTTATTGAACTTCTCTTTGTTTCAAGAATAGTTTATTATTCTCTACTTAACAGAGCCAACCACATGATGGTGGAAGCTCATTTGGCCCCTCCCCTTCCCCCTCTCACATCACTCTCAATTCCCCATACCCGATCATATAACATTAATCATTCATTCATCCATTAATAACATATAACATTCATTCATTAACATGTAACATTTATTCATTAACATATTCACATTCATTCATTAACATATTCACATTCATTTATTAACATAATATGGTTGTCATGATATGATTACAATCACAAGCTAAATTTTTTTGAAGTGGAGTATCGTTTTCTAAATCATCTGTCCCCCCTTTAGTTGTTATGTTCTCTCCTCATGATCTTAATATACGCCTAGTAATGTGCTCATGATGTGGACGCCACTGCAAGGGGGGGTCTACTACAATAACAAATAAATGCTAAATTGATATGTTTTTTTATTATTGCTACAAGTATTTCATTAATTAAATAAAAATTAGAGTGGTTCTCTTTACCTGATGGGTCCACATCATGTTCCTGAACTTCTCTTATAGACTCATACTCAACATGCTAAACACCCTCTAAATCTTAATCTGTAGTTGAAACATGAAAGGTTACATTAATTAATACACCAATTGAAATTAAATATGTTTCAAAGAACATTAGAGTGGTCCTCTTTACTTGATGGGGCCACATCATGTTCCTGATCTTCTCTAGCCTGATCATGCTCAACACGTTGATCACGCTCTACATGCTCTAAAGTTGAAACATGAAAGGTTACATTAATTAATACACCAATTGCAATTAAATATGTTTAAACAAACATTAGAGTGGTCCTCTTTACCTGATGGGGGCCACATCATGTTCTTGATCTTCTCTAGCCTAATCATGCTCAACATGCTCTGATGCACACCATGATCTTCATCGTAGGTTGTGCTCCACCTCACCAGGCTGCATTCCAATGTCATGTGCAGTATTATCATTGCTTGTATGTTTAAAACAAATAGGCATGTAATTACTTTATCGTGGAAATTAATATTGAATAAATTGCATAAGTATTCAATTTTAAATAAACTTTATTGAGTTTATTTACCTGTGTGTCAAATGCAGTGGAAGATTGTGTTTGCCCAGTCAAGACTCTTAGGCATTCAACCATGGCTCCATAGCCTTGCTGGAAGGCAATCTTCAGGTCCTATTTTGTGGGAACTCTGTTGAATTCAAAGCCCTACATTTTTGCATAAGATCATGAATTTTGCTTCTATGGTGTGATAAAACCAAAATTGTTTGCAATTTATTATTTGGATGCAATATTTCATTTATTGATACTTACAATTCGTGTTGCTAATTTCATATAACCACCAGAGCCAAGTTTTTTTTGCTTGTGTTTTTCTAGTCTTTCTTTTGTTGCCTTCGATGTGTCGGGCAACCTATGAAAAGTTTGAAATACATTAGATTATGTAAAAAGAAAGAGTAATCAATATATAATTACATTGTTGATAGTACCACATACCTTCCTTGGCCTAGTGGTGTCTTTCTTTTTTTCTTTTCAGCCTTCTCCTTTCCATCCGACACTAGGTCCTTCCACTCCCTCTTTGGAATCATGGGGGGATGCTCATACTTTTTGTTCTTCTCCAAATGTGACCTATATTGGTCCCTCACATACGTTAGATAGGTACCAAATTTCTTAAGGACCTTGGTTCGGTTGAATGTTTTATCACCGAACAACGCAACTAAATGGTTAATGAGCTCATCTTTTAAATTTTGATTTTAGGCATTCCGCCGTGTACGTATGGTGGGACCGAAGAGCTCCAATGTACTATCACTTAGATGTTTATAAAAAATATCATTTCCTACAAAATGATAATGGGATCAATAGTCTAAAAAGAGTGATCAATAAGTAAATTTCAATTGGATTATATATAATAATAATTAAAACATTTTAAAATACCTGGGACCTTCTCTATCTTTATGGGAATGAAATCTTCGGTCACCACAAATGTGACCAGTAATGTTCTCGTACTAGTAATATGAGAAGATCCAAGAAATGCTGCTAAAACATCACCAGTACTAGTGGCCTCTACATCCCTAGGTACATGTCCTAACGCATGTTCTAGCATGTGTTCATTGCCAGAGGGTGCACTAATGGATGCCTGCATGGTATGTGTTGCCGACATTTTAGACAAAAATATAGACATGGATGATGGGGTTAGATGATGTGATGTATGTGTAGGAAGATCAGGATGGACACTTGTACCATCCCCTACTCCTCGGGCAGCACTTGCAGTACCCTGATCATGGCTAAGAGCATCATGAGGACGCAAAAAATCCTATAAAAACACATTTTAGTTCATGACAAAAGAGTACAAAATATAAAACTATGAATGAAATTTTGTTATAGTTAATGACCTCATGACAACTTACTGGCAAGTTTTGTGCTCTCTTAGTCAATATTTTAACCCTCTCTTATCTCATCTATTTGAGGCACTATGAATAACAACTTAAAGATTTCTTCATTGCATTTTTTGTGGGTCTTCCTTATCATATTGAGAGGGTTTACTGAATAAGCGATGTCATCATCACATAATATTGACTGCACCTCCCTATGGATGCTCTCATCTACTATTGGTGCCTTTCCCCGATTAGTTGACTTCAACAAGAATATTAAAAACATTATCGAATTTAACCCAATAAACTTATGAGAAAAAACATAATAATAAAACATTTTGCTCGTATCTAATTTGTACAATTACAATGAGGTAGACCTGTCAGGTAGAAGTGCCTGAAGATACATTGTGATCTGTGCTTTGGGCTAGAGACTTCCCCGTATGATCAATGTCCCTTTGTGACAAAAAATAAATATAAAAAAATATTACCGAAATGAAACCAATAGACTTACAAAAAAAAACATAAGAATAAAATGGTATATCTAAGGTTGGATAAAATAGTACATAGTACGTACCACCCCCATAGTAACTGTGTTTGTAACTAAGTGATTCAAATTGTAATCGATTAGCAACTCTTCCCCTGTAGTTATTGATTTTATCGCACATACAAATACACGGTTTCCCTCGTGCACCTCGAATGTGCAATTGGGTTGCTTATTTGTTGACCTAGGTCGTGTACTGTTTATAAACCCTGCAATATTACCTGATGCTTTTGGCCTTCCATCGATGTACATAACCACTCCTTTATTTTGATCCTTATCTTTTAGCTATATATAATTTGTTGACAGTGCATACCTACGCATACTTCATGTATATTGAACCAGCTACATCCAATCTTTATAACTGTAACATGGTCCGACATACTCCATCAATTTAGTAACTTTGTCATAATAGACCTTTATACCATCCATGCAAAATAGGCCCAAACCATGTAATGACGATGGTGCTATGTGATATATCCTCTTGTTGACAAAAAAATCAATGCTTATTGGAGGAAGTTCTTTGGGTACCCATTGTTTCCGTAGATGTTTGTACCTTAAGGGCACCTCGACATCGCCTATGCTCTCATCATTATAAGAACATGACCCCCTTCAGGAAGAAAAAAATTCCATTTGTTTACAAAATTTTCTTCTAATCTTTTGACTTCTAGTTGATCTCCCTCTTTTAGACCCACTACATGTCTCACTTTCCTCTTCTCTTCTTGAATTTACCTCGCTCGAGGAAGACAAATCTAACAAATACCTATTTGGTGGTACTTGCACTCATAAGGATGTTGGATAAAGTTCTTTCATGGTGATGTGATCCCAAGGTGACATTATGATTAATCTATCATTTGATCACTAGAATTTCACAAGTTATAAGGTAATCAAGTCTTGATAGATTGCAAGTTATTGTTACTACCATCCAAATGTGTCTATCACAAATCAAATCTACTTAATGTTTTAACTCCCAAACTTTGTAACAAGTGTTAAATATGACTATGGTCCACCAGTAACACAACCAAGGCCTCAAATATATTATCTAATTGTAATCAAATGACTTTTTCTTTTCATTCAAGTAAATAAACTTGAAAGAAAACACCACCAGGTGGTTTATTAGACACCTACATGACTAAAAATGGCAGCAAATTTACGTTTAATTTCCATATGTCTAAGTGGTTAATGGGGAGGGAGTGTGTACTAGGCCTAGTTAAGTCATCATAAGTTTATGATTTGACAATAATTTTTTTAAGTCATCTTAAATCTTCCTATGTCTAATTGCTAGGAGACTTTTGGTATGTTTTAAGGTAGGATGAGTGGTTGCATCAATGTTCTAGTCCTCTATGACAAGGTTTCAACATCTTCAAATAGTGAAAGTTAGTGCTCATAGTCATTTGAAACAACAACATTTTGATTATGTCTGATGGTAGGATTTGATAACTTAAAATATCTCTACTTCAAAACAAAAATATCTCTAACAACTCTAAGAGCTATAATGGGATGGCCACCATCCTAGGAAAGATTCTTCATTCTCACTTTTAGGTGTTAAAATTTAACAATACCTTGATTGATGAAAGAGCCCAAAGAGCCTTTCTCCATGGTATCCAAGTACACATAGCAACAGTCTTCTCTTATACAGTTGGACATGATTTAAAAGAACTTAGCTAGGAATTATTTATTTAACCTAAGGTTTTCTCATAATGCCATCATTGGGGAAAGAGTATGATCAAATTCTTCTATTATGAATTGGTCTATATTGCCTCTAGTAATCACTATAAATGTTTGTAAGGATAAAATGACTCAATTGCATCTGGTGGGAGAGAATCAAATTTGAGTTCTTCAAAGATTATATTGCTCTATTCATATTTTAAGGGTTGTGTGTGTGGAGGTTATCACTTACCAAGAAGGGAGGAGACCTTTCCTTGCATATGTTTGTGGTGGAGGTATTAAAGAAGAATTGTATGCCTCTATTTCTATTCATTAGATCTAGCTTAGCCTAGCATATACTTGGGCTAAGTCTACAATTGCTTCAAACTCATGCGAGGGGCTATGTGTGATGAAATCATAAACCTCAACCAAGATGTGGGTAGATTATGGTAGTTTTTCCAAGACCGAGCTGGTTGATAAAAATGTAAAAAATAGCTATTTTTTTTTTTTGTCTTATCTTTATACCATTTTATGAGAATGGGGGTGCCAATGTACAGAAGATCTTTGGAAACTAGGCATGAAAATTGTAGGTTAAAGAAAATGGGGGTGCTAAACTTACAAGCATTTCCATTGTCCTCGTCAAGCCGATTTTCTCGAAAATTTCTCAACTCCTCGCCTTCGATAGTATTGACTTTTGTTTTCACTCTCCAAACTCTTCCTCTCATGTTGATATTGACCTTGTTTTACTCCAAACTCTTTGTCGCTGCTGGTATTGACCTTGTTTTAATTCCAAACTCTTCCTGGGTACGGGCATTGACCTTGTTTTCACTACTGCAAACTCTTCCTCGGCGTTGGCATTGACCTTCACTTCTCCAATTTGATGAGCTACAACCTGGTTTTGTTAGCTTTTATAGTATGTTAATTAAGTTCAAAATTTTGGCACCATTTAGCTAGGTTTTAATATTCTACAATATAGTTAAGCATATATTAGCTATATTTTACATAATAAATAATATAATTATTCAACTTATTATAATTATATATTATATTCTTTAACAAAATTATTAAATACGTATAAAATTATTATAATTAATAATTAATAATAAGTATATTTTTATATAATACAAAATATAATTAATATAATATATATTTAATATAATAGTAATATATATTAATATGAGAGAGAGAAACTAAATTTTGATTGGTTGCTTCATGTCAACAATCCAAGGATGGCATGTGTCCTTGGGGAGTTATGCTCAAGGTAGCATGCCATTTGATTAAAGATATGATAATTCTCTTTTAAGACCTCTTCAATGTACCCATTGCACACTTAAGGAGACAAAGATAAATATAGGGAAGAAAATATAGAGAGAGAGGGAGATAATGACAAACATACAAATAGAAAGGGAGACAAAGAGATAGAGAGAGGTAGAGAGATAAAGAGATAAGGATGAATAGATAGAGATATAGGGAGGGTGATTGATATATCTCTCCCTATCGCTCTCTATCTCTCTATATGTCCCACTATCTATGTCACTCCCTCTTCCCCCCTCTATCTTTTGAGCTATCTCTCCCTCCCCCTCTTTTTCTCTCATTCACTCCATCTCTCCCTCCATCTCTCCTACTCTATATCTCTATCTCTATCTCTATTTCTCTTTTTATCTCCCTCTCACTTCTCTCTCTATCTCTTTCTATCCATATCTTTCTCTACCTCTATCACGATCTCTCTATCTCTTTCACCATTCCCCTCTATCTCTCTATATCACCCCCTTTCTATGTCTCTCCCTCTCCCTCTATATATATTGAGATATCTCTCCCTCTCTCTCTCCTTTTCTACATATCACTCTCCCTCTCCCCCTCTTGTTTCTCTCCCTTTTCTACCTATCTATCTCCCTCTCTTCTCTTTTCCTCTTCAACCTATCTCTCCCTCTCTTCTATATCTCTCCTCCTCTACCTATCTATATCCCTTTCTCTCTCTCCCCCTCTCTATCTCTCACCATCTCTCCCTCCCTATCCCCCCTATCCATCGACTCTCTATCTCCACTTCTCTTCCTTTCTCTTCCCATATATCTCCATTTCTCTTTCTCTTTCTCTTCCCATATATCTCTATCTCTTTCTCTCCCCATATATCTCTATCTCCCTATATATTAACTATGAAGCCATGCAAGCATACAATAGTATATGTTGGTAAAACTATAATAGTTTTTTATTAAACTATAAGTAACACTTATCTTTCTAATGTCAAGCCTTCTTATAAAAATAGTTTTTTATTAAACTATAAGTAGATTATTGTCACCACTCTTCATTCAACATGAAATGCCAAATGTAACAATTGTTCTGTTGCTTTTGTCAAGTTTCATTAACTAAGCTATTTACTGGGTTGAATAAAGTTGTGTTATGACCCTTCGTCTGTTTAAAATAATTAGACAATATTAGCGAGATCAGGAAGGGGAGAAAACTAAACTCCTTCAAAATAGGGGTAGTTGTGGGTTTGTCGGTTTTCTTTGTCTACTATATACTTAGTTCCTCTAGGATAAATAAGTCACTTTAGATCATTTTCTTAGTTGTGTATCCTAACTAATATAGAGTAAGCTTTTTCATTTTAATTGACTATTACATAATAGTTTATGTGTTGAAAGAATTGTTTCCATTCTTTGTAGTTTTTACATTGGAATACAAATCATATTTAATTTCATAACCCATCTAATCAAATCATACTCTATCAAAAAGGCAAAAGGAATTTTCTAAAGAAAAGAAAACTTGACCCAATCATAAGTGTATGGCCTTCGCAGAAAGGAGTGATCCACCTTAGCAATAACAACTATCTGATTTAGACCTAGTAGGTTGAACTCAACCAACCTACTAAATTGTTTGGGATAATTTTTCAGTCCCTGTGGAAGTTGGCCATTAATGCCTTGACGAACTTCATGAAGCATATAAGTTAAAAAAATTAACAACGACAATCATTGTCAATTACAACATGAGTAAATACAACACAATATAAAAATATAAATTCAAAACATATCATATATAATAGATAAACAATTTGATCCGATGTATAACCTTGACGATTAATTCTATTATATTCCAACTTCCATAGGCGAGGTGTCATTCTTCCTAGTTTTGATATAGTCTCTTCTTTCCCATTGAAAAGATGTTTTTTAGTAGTTCGATACTTATGATTTTTGTGGAGGAAGTGCCTATACTCATCAAACACCTACTTTCCTAAACTTGTTGAACGACGAGATTTCATCTTTGGACCACAAATTGGACATGAAAATTTTTCCTTTGTTTGAAGACCTACAAGAGATCATATATAATTGGATTAAATATGTCAATTTTTATAATTATATATAATGAATAGATTATTTAAAAAACATGCATGATATCTACTTCATAAAATTAAATATTGTTAAAGTGCAGTTGAATGTTATAACATACCACAAAAATGTGTTAGCCCTAGGGCATCATGAATTGTCCATACAAGCATTGCATGGAATTGAAATTGTCTTTGTCCTATTGGTCTATAGATGTCATACATAATGATGCCATTCCATAACTTTAGTAATTCGTCGATAAGAGGCTCGTTATATACATTCATATCTTTAACTTGGTACTTACCTAGTTGAATGAACATAAAAATTACATAATTATTATAACCATTTTACTGCAATATATATAAATTAATATACATGACTATTAAATGAAAAAAATATGCCATTATGCAACAAATAAGACAAATGAGATGATACTACATTAAAGAAAATTGATGTAAACAAATACCTAGAACAATCATTGACAACATTATGTGCTCCTTCTTTATTGATATCCATGGAGGAATGTTATTGTTGATAACAAAACAGGCCACACCAAGTAAATAGATCTTAATTCTCCAAATGGATTGACACTGTCCGCTGCCAATGAAAGCCTGAAATTACGAGGTTCTTCTTTAAAGTGTGGCCATTTTTCCTCCATGTCCCTAAATGTAGAACCATCCATAGACATTTGAAAAATGTCATTTCCACTTCTATTATGTGCATGGTAATCCATAAATTGCGCTAAGCTTTCACACCTAAATAATCGTTGCATACATGGAATAATGGGAATATAACGAAGAACCTTGTGAAAAACCTTTTTTGTTAGTTATCTGTTCGATATCTACTGATATGACATTCTAGGGATTCTGTTGCAAATTCATGTTGTTTATGATATATAATATGATCATTGGGACATGCATCTATTGCTTGATACTCCATTCTAATATCTTTCATAATGCCAGATAAATCTCGGTATGAGCGAGGTAAAATATTTGATGGTGGTAACAAAAACTCACCAATCAATCTACAACAAAAAATAATTTGTTAATATAAAGAATATTAATGGTACATATTTCATCCTTTATTTACTAGTGATGAACTAACAACAATTAAAAAAGATGAAAAAGATGATATATATGACATACCTTAACATCCGTAAGATTGCTATGTTTGATAAACCATTCATAACCTTCAAGTTCAACAACAACAATACAATAGAGAGAAGAGTTGTTTGGGAGCCTTCATAAAGGGGCTCATATGCCTTCTCAAGTACAGGTAAATCATGAACATCATTAAAGTCATCTCGATTATCATGATCAGCTTTGCCACTAAATGTGTCATGGATCAATGTATTTGTACCATCATCTTCAACTATGTTTTCTGGCACATAATCTTCTTCTTCCATAGGATCATTAACTTCCTCTTCAATATTCACAGCTCTATTTTCGTCCACTTGCAAAACCACATTCTCTGGGCTGTGATAATCCATATCATGTGCCCTAGGGTACCCCACCTTTATAATAATGATAGACACAAATAAACGATGATCATGATCAAGTGATTTTATATATATATATAATGTTAAAATGATATAAACATTTACAAATTCAATCAATATAAACACATATAATGAACAACTTACCAATGGATGATAATCATGCCCCCCTTCAATGTTACCATGCTGCCTACAATATTTCTCAGCTATTGTGATTAAAAGTCGTCTCGTCTTTAAACCCTTGCAATTATTGCAAGGACAATAACATTTCCCATCACCCTTTGTTTTCAATCTAGCCCACAATCTATCAAGTGTCTCTTCATTTTGTTCTGGACTAATATTATCTGACATGATTTTTCTTTACCACGCTTGAATATTTAGATCTTCAAAAAATATCAAACTCACACTCCAATAATTTTTATTGATAGACATGTAACAAAATCTAATAATTCTTATATTTTACACCAAAAAAATTTGGCATGCAACCACCCCTGTAAAAGAGAAGATAGTCTAAATTTAATGACCCCAAAAAACACTTTAAAATGCTAATTCCAAAACTTATTAAATTGTTATTTTACTATGATTTCCAACTGTTAGACTCCTAAAATCAGAATATTGAACTTGCACAACAAAATCTGAAAATGCAACTTTGGAAATGCACAAGTCTAAAAATGAAATATGATGAGATGTTGCTTTAAAATATGATTTTCAAACTTGAAAGTACAAATCTGACTTCATAAATGCATTCTGGGAAAGGACAATGACTACCCTCAACCTGGCGATAGCTTCTTGATTTTTTTTAATTTTTCCCAAGAAAATCATCCTTAGTTCTCCACAAACTGTTGTAAGTATAGAAAATTCACAAGCATAGAAAATTCGTAAGTATAGCAAAATGTTATCGCAATAAATAGTTGAGCTCACTTTTTATTTATGTTGGCCTCAATTTTGACTTCACATGTTCATCGAAATTTCGATGAAAACTTTGTCACAATTTCGACGAAAAAATAGGTTCGTCAAAATTTTGACGAACGCCAGGGATAAAATTAAAAAAAATAAAATTATACATTAAATATCACTAGTACCCGACAATACATCTAATTATCCATCTTTTGTCAGAAATTTTCATTAGATTTTGTAGTCAAATGAATTAGTGTGTCGGCCCAAATCATGAACAATTTTGATGTGCACCCAAACAAGTCAGCTAGACTATAGTTGGGACCCATAATTAAATATTTGAACATAAAAACATTTTTAAATAATTTCACTTTACACATCCACAATGTGCCAGATTCACTGAGTCGACTACAATGAACAAGTAGACATAAAACATTCTACCGGACCTCTAAGCTCGTAATGCAACTAATGCAACACCACAAAATTCAGTAATAAGATAATAAACGTGCTCGACAAGCAATCCTAGGAGTCCACAACTCAAAACGATGATCCAGTGAAGTAGATAGATTAACTAACTGATCGAATACCCTGTTCTTCAAGTATTCTGTCGATAATACATAGTATTTCACTTTATTTGCCGGTATGACTAGATACTGATCTGTAGACAATGGAGATGACTTCAATTGCCATCAATGACAACACTAGAAGCCATATGCCAACACTATCCCTACTCCAAAGAAGAAGGTCAATCAAACGAAGCCCGCGCCTGAAGATTCTAATGTTATTTTTAAGAAAATTGTTGAAGACAATACTTTTCCTCCTTTTTCTGAAGTACTCTCTTCCCTAGTGGAAAATATACCCATCACTCCTGGTGCGTCTAGAGAAATTGATCTAGGAAATAAGGATTCTGTTTTGGTAGAAGCCTCCCTAGTATGGCTGAAAAAGGTAGTAGAGAAAAAGAGGAAGTACACTCCTACAACAATAGTTGGAGTAGACACAGTTGCAAAGTTTCTTCAGACTTCTTCAAGGCCAAAGAAAGCTCAGAAAATGTCATGAATGCTGACTGACCCTACTTATAGTAATCAAGTGTTAGAAATTGCAGATCCTATAAAAGATCTAAATGAGGATGAGATAACAGTAGCTGACTATAAAGTCACACATGTTGGTATGGGGCCCCAAACACTTGAAGGTGATGTGTATCATGCTAATTATTCAATCAATGCCTTGATTAAGTGGGTAAAGGAAGCAAGAAAAGAAAAAGTGGCATTGCAATCCCAAGTTCTTGATTTGAAGAACTTTATTTCTTCTATAGTTCCCCCTTCTATATTCAGTGGAGCCTCAAGTTCTTAGGTATAAGTTATTGATGGGTCTACAATGCAATTAATCAGAAAGAACCTGAGCTATTCCAAAAATGTCAGTGAATGGATTGATGAAATGCTTGAAGAAATTGTCCTCTTTATCAGTAAGTCTATGCTTTTCTACACTCAAGTTGTTGATAAAAGGAAGGAATTGATGGCAGAACTACTATAGATCAGAAAAGATCAGACCGGTCTCTATGTTCTTTCGCAAGAAATTAAAGAGTTGATTTCCATGGATCAAATGAAATTAATTAATGAACAAATTGTGAATGATCCAAAGGAGTTAGATCCTTCATGGGCCGACTCATTGGAATGGAAATTGAGCATTTATGATAACCTGATAAAGGATATTTCTACAGTACTTGAAAGGTATCTAGACATATTGGTGGAGATCAAAGGAAATTGTCATGACCTAAAAGTAGACATAATTGATGAGTTTGATGAGAAGATTCTGGATTCAAAGGAAATTTATCTAAAATTCAAAGAAATATTCAACAAGGAGATGGCAGATCCTGCAACCATGACTAAAGAATCTTTCTTGAAACTCGGTAGGTTACAAGTTTATCTTAGTTCCTTTAAAGTTGAGGCAAGTAGGAGGTATGACACTCTGGATGAGTTTGAAGCAGCTCTAACTAAAGTAAGAATTAGATTACAGATTACCACAACTCTAGGAAGCAAAGAGTTACTTGTGATCATTACCAAGTATATAGATTACAAATCCAGGATGAAGGCACAAGAAAAACGGTTGCAACAAGAAGTAGTTGAGGATCTGGAAGATGAATAGACTGAGTCGGTGGGAGATGAGGCATAGTTATTTTTTTGTATTTCATGATACTTTCTTTTAATTTGGCTCATTTAAGCTAAAAACTCTTTAAATTATTTGGTACGATTACTTTCAAGAAACTGTTACCAAAGACATTTGCTTATGCTTTAAATATGGTTTTGGTTGAGGTGATTTGGATCTTTTGGGAAAACTTTGATTTACTTATTAGAGCAAAACTCTATTATTTTGAAATACTGCTTTCTGTTATTTTAATATAGAAGACAATGGTGGAGTTTATGCATTCGTAATCTTTGAATTATGGTGTATGAATCTAATATGCTTATGTTGAATGTTCTACCAATGTTCGATCTATTATTGGAATGATAGATAGTTTGATTAGTTGTATCACTGCGGTATCGTTTATTTGTGAGTAGGGATTGTGTGGTGATATTTGATTTAATTTCAGCCATGAAGTATTTTCTGGTTTTATCATATGAAGTTATTGAATGCCTTTAAAGCTTTCTAGTTAAAAGCCCCTTCCTTTATTTGCTTTCTGATTAAAAGCAACATTAGTTAAAAATTATTCATTGAATATCAAATAAAGGTAGTTGCCACCTTTTAAAATAAGTAGAGAATCGGTCTAAAAATCATATTATTACTGATTCAACTGTGGTTACATTTGTCACCTTAGTGGGCGTGAGAATATAGAGTTAGGTGATAAATTTGTCAACCAACAATGGGCTATCTCTCTACAGTCATCTACCAAATTGTAGATATGTTATAAACCATCTATTTCTTCCTTTTTCAGGTTGGCTCTCCCTTCTTACCAACCTCTCTTTGCAAGATACCTTGCCTCGCTCTCTCCTTCGAGCTTTCTCCTATCAATTTCTGAGACGATTCCTCAACTTTCTTGCTCTACCCATTCTCTGCTCTCACTATCTCTATATACTGCATTCCTCCTCCATGTCAGCCTTGTCATTCTTCACTCTCGTGTCATAGTATCACCATGCAGTTACCTCACTATTAGTAGCTTCCAATCGTCAACCAATGAATAATTATTCCACAACAATGATGTGGAATTGTCCAATATCACTCCACCAAGCATCGTGACCACATTTGTGATCCATCGCCATTGACCATCTTCATGCATCCACCGCTATCAGAATGCCAAACATAATTTCTTCAAGGTCCTAGAAACATGTCAATGTATCACTGATAGGAAGGTTATTGAGTTGTCAAAGAGACATCCTTCAAAGTCTTGCCGACACCACTCTATCTCATCAATAAATCATCCTTTCACTAGCACCATCTGATCTATCTCGTGCAATCTGCACCGTTTTGTGGTTCTTGCTTCATGCAATACTAACTATCAACGACCATCATTCATTAGGGAAATTTCTGTCCCAAACACCTTTGGAGAAGATCACTTTAACAAATCCATCAAAATTTCACTTATTCTTTCATCAAAAATCACTACTTTTCACTTGTTTTCTCTTTGGCAAAAAGACATCATTCACTCAAACTTGCTTCCACACACTTGTCAAAATCTAAATCACCTTTTAAAACTTCAAATAGATAGATTCAAACCAACCTCATTCACTTAAATCACTGTTTTCACAATTTCACTCTTTTTAGCAGCCAAGGACACCATCTTTACACATAGAAGTCACTTAACCAAATCACCAAAATGAAAAATACTGCCCTCTAAAATATTTCCAAACATTTAAGCACCTTTAATAACATCATTAAGTCAATTCCAAGAAATTTTCAATCATTCATTTCACTGTTCCATCAAAATATTAGTTTCTTGCATTTAAAAGGCCAAATTTGCTTGTAAGTGCCAAAACACTAAATCGGGTGTATCTTGCAAACCACATTGAATATCTATAGGATAAATACATTTTTGGGAACCCATTTCAGCCTTATTAAACATACTTCCATATAAGGTGCTGGTGTTTTGAAAAGAATCAACAAAAAATTGACTGTCCCATTTCAATAATAGGCCTATAATTAGGCCAAAATTACAAAGGAGGTCACCTTAAATCATCACCAAAACACTTGAAAAATAAAAAAAAGTCTTAATTCATGTCATAAAACTCAAGATTCCACCATTTTTAAGAATGGATAGGCCCACTAAAGCATTACATAACAAAACCCTTGTTTATAGGCTTGACATGCTTAAAAATGTGAGGGTTTCTTGAAATACTACCTTCCACACCATTCCACTTCTTACCACTACTTGGATCATGTTTTTTTATGACTGAACATGCTTTAGAATCAATTCCCAAACCTTGGCAATTAAAATATCTTCCATTCTTTGACTGTAGCAACAATTCTTGCATGGAAAACTCTTTCTTTTTTTTTCACTTGGAGCAGCAATCTAACTCAAATATCTTGCATTCTCTTTTTTCCCTGCACAAAAAAACACGAAGGAAACCTAAAAAATCCTATTAACATCTACTCCACTGATCTACCTAGCCTAATTCGGTGGAGTGGCCTTCATTTTGCTTGTAAGACTCTCAAAACCTTTATTCTAAGATTCAGACTGAGTTCAAGAATTGTGACTCAAACAAGGAATATATTCAATAGATTTTCCTCAAAATGGATCTAAATTGAAGCTAAATCTCTATACTACTTGAAAAAAAAAAAATTCAAGACCCAAGCTACTGTATGTACTATGCAAAATGGACAAACAATGAAGGAAAACTCAGAAATTCAAAAACAGGTAGCTTTATTTAGCAATAACTTTTCAAGAATACAATTGATTCCCCTTTGCTCAACCTTTACAAACCTTTTAAAGAAGTTTCCCATTCAATAACTAACTCTTTAAATTCCTTGATCGACCTATCTCTTCATTTTTCCCTCAATGACTCTTCAACTTTTGATTTTTGTTTTTTTGCATCTTTTGCTTTGTACAAAATTAGCAACTTGAGCATTTTTCCAAATTTTGTTTTTTTCTATCTTTTTGACCTCCTAGAATGACTCAAATACATTAAATATTCCCACTCAAAACCTTTTTACAATTATTTACATGCTTTTACATTTGAAAGCTCAAATTTTTCAATTTTTTTCCTTTTGAGAGCATTTTGTGTCAAGGTGCTCCTGCACCATTGCTCGAGCTCCACCAAGATCTTAGCGGGGCTAGCAGGCTACTATCATGTGTACACTTCTAACATCACCATCCACCATGGTCACTGTTGAAATAATATTCCACTCAGCTCCCTTCGGGTTCCCCTTTTTGCATGTTCATGCGCTGGCCTGCGCGTCTCCGCGTTTCTTCGGCTTCCCGGCAGGTTTTTGATCTTTCCCTTTGTGTGCATTCCTCGCTTCGCAACTTTGGCAAGCGGCTTCCCTTTCGGCTCTTGAGATGCTGCGCTGGGCGCCCACGTGTCTCGCCTGCGAGGTTTTTCATTTTCTGTTGCTTTATGTTTCCTACGGGTTGCGAAACGGGGCCCACATCTTTGTACGTGGCGGTGTAGCGCAATCTTTCCCTAGCAAGAGTAGAGTATGCTGCGGCGGGCTGCGAAGGATTTCTATTGGCCTTCTTTATTTCCTGGCGGGACCTACCCTCGCTCACGTGTCAGCGGTTCGCGGCTTTTAAAACAACAGCAGGGACGAGAGCACCACGGGTTGCGAAACGCGGCCACGCGTCTTTCGCCACCCGGTTCATGCGGCCTTTCCCCGTTTTCAAAGTAGCCTCCGTCCCCTGAACACGTGTCACTTCTCCGCAAGCTCCCGGTCAATGGAGAAGGAGTTTTCATTCGGGCCGCGGTTTGCTGCCACGTGCCTTACATCGATTATCAAAGCAAGCTGTGAGATGGCCGAGCGGGATAGTGTCATTCACTGCTGCTCGCCATGGTTCTCTAAGGCGGTGGGCGGCACTCGTCGCTTCGAAGCTTGGTTGGGACCACTGCCATCATTACAAAGGGCACGCGTAACGACCAATGGATGCTGTACTCGAAGAAAGGTGATGCGCAAATCAGTTAGTAACCGTTCCATTCCCACCACCCTTTCCTCTCACCATGTTGCCAACCGCGAACAGAAATTATGTAGCATGGGATGCTGGGAGCCCCCTGGTAGCTCCGGTAGCACCTGCTGTTTGGGGTGCCATTCCGGTTTCGGCCCTGAAAGCTCTTCCCAAATTCACCGGAGATAACACAAAAACGCCAGCAGAGCATTTGCAGGATGTAGCGGATATATGCCTAGTACATGGTATCACGGCGCAGAATGTAGCCCTGAGGCTCCTTGCTGCGTCCTTCAAAGGCAAAGCTCTGGAGTGGTACCGAACACTGACTCCTAATACCATTCGCACTTGGGATGACCTGGGAGATCCATTCTATGAAAGGTTTTCAAATGACGGAGATCATTCTTCGCTATATTATCAGTTATCCGTCATCAAACAAGCACCCCAGGAGGCTCTGACAGACTTCAATGCCCGATTTCACTCAAGTTGGCGGAGGATTCCTGTGACCATCCGCCCGACCCCAGAGTTGGCGTTCATGTTCTATCTGAAGTCCATCAATCCCGACATTTCTATGATGATCAAGTCTCTAGGAGGATCCACTTTACCAGATGCATATGCCACCGCTATCAAAGCAGAAAATCACTTGATAGACTGCGGAAAATTGCCTCCTCGACCTGTTATGCTGATATTTCCTGAGATATCAAACGTAGCACAAGAGGTGGCATCGACCAGTGCGCCAGCGACTCCCCAGTCAGCGTACTCATATACAGTCGCTCCTGAAAACTTGGCCTCTACATCGAGTTCTCCGAAGAATGAGATGGGCGACCTCAAGGAGATGCTACGGACTATGGCGAATGATATAACAACGCTCAAGCGGAATCAAGCAATGCCTCCGCGGCCTGCGTATCAGAACTATCAAGGTGGGCGGCCTACATATCAGCAGAATCAATATCAGAATGCGCATCGCACTAACTCACCAACGACGGCTATGAACCAAATAGTTCCGGTGCCTACACCGCTAGCAGGTGCGTCGCCGAGCTCTAGCAGAGAATTAACTGCGGGACAAAACAATCTTATTGATGACATCAATCCATGGTGCTTCCCTTGCAACGATGCGCATATGCCCCAAAATTTTCCACGTGGCAACTTACAACAAAGGATAGTAGAGCAACATAGTCAAGGTATTGCGACTGAGAACGAAGAATACAGATATGCCCCGGCAATGGAGAATGCGGTCCTTACCTCGCAAATACAAGGAAAGTCCCTAGAGCAAGAGTCCGACATTGTTCCTGATCATGCGCTCTTCTCATGGATGGAAGACGAGGAAATGGTGTTTGCAAATGACACGTCCACTGCCGAAACGCCGCGGGTAAAGTCTGACTATAATACACGCTCCAAGAGAAGATTCACCGGTGAGGCCGTTGTTTCACTTTCGGACATCCGCAATGCAAGGACGTTTCGGATCAAATTCCTGGTGGGCCGACCGAATCCTTGTCTCCTCAACGGCGGAAGGAAATTATTATAACAAAAGCCAAGGAGCAGAAATCTCCGAGCTCCTCACCTCTTAATGTGGTGGAGCAGTTGAAGAAATCACCTGCTAATATGTCTTTATGGGACATTCTAGCTATCCCGGAGCAGAAGACCATACTCCAAAAAGTGCTTCAGCAACAGATGGACCCAACACTAACCGAGCCTTTGGCCAGTACCGAGGCGGTTTATCAAATGCCACCAACTAAGGTTGTCGCAAACAAAGCGATGGAATCCCATGCGGAAGGCGGAGGTAGGCCAAAACCTCAACCCTTCTTCTTGACTCTCATTATAGGGGAGAAACTATTACACAACGCTATGATTGATTCTGGCGCTAGTACCACGGTTATGCCAAAACTAATAGCCGAAGCCTTGGGACTCAGCTACGAACCTATGAAGAAAGGGGTGATGCAGCTAGATGGAAATAAGGTTGATACTGTGGGTGTCATCAAAGCACTTCCGTTGACTCTATTTGCCTGCCCGAGTATCACGGTCCCGCAAGATACAGTGATCATAGATGTTCCGCCAATGTTTGGTCTTTGCCTTTCTCGAGAGTTTACTTCAAAAGTGGGCGGCTATTTGTCTTTAGATTGGTCACATCTAATACTTAGGACCAAACATGGCGCAAAGATGAAGATAGAATCGGAGGCTCTGCATTCCGAACATGTGGCAAACGAGGCCCTGATTAACTTTGAAGCCGCACATACCTCCATCACCAAGCAAGACATGTACAATGTCAAACTGCTGGAGGAGGAGAAGGTCAACGGAGACCGAAGTGATAGCGAAGATGCTCTGTTGAGTGAACATATAAATAATGATCCCTTCAGAAATTATCATGCTACCGGTTTAGGCACATATGTGATCTATGACGAAGACCAAGTTCTTCCGAAGGTCGTCAAAGAGCCCGACGATGACCAAGTAAGTGAGCTGTGGACATTATATTTTGACGGAGCAAGGAGCAAAGTTGGAGCTGGAGCAGGGATATGTCTAATATCCCCACAGAATGAAAAGTTGCTGAGGGCCTTCCGATTCCAATTTGCTTGTTCAAATAATGAGGCTGAATATGAGGGTCTAGTCCAAGGCCTAAGCCTAGCGGAACGAATGGGTATCAAGCAATTGATTGTATTCGGAGATTCAGAACTGGTAGTTAATCAGGTCCGAGGAGTCTCAGCAGCAAAGAATATCTGCATGAGATCCTATCGGCATCGAATCTAGGACCTTATAGAAAGTTTTGAAGCTTTCAACATCCTGACCATCCCCCGAGTGCAGAATGGCGATGCAGACCGCATGGCAGTAATCGGAGCTCAGTTTGATCCTGTCTCCGACTTGCTTCGGAACAAATATTCAGTACGAGTGCTGGTTAGACCAGCAATACCCGATAATGACCAAAGTTGGCAAGTCTTTGAGAGCGATGAACACATCGCCTCGTTTATTCAAAACTCAGGGGAATTTGCCGATCAACTCCAACCAAAGATCGCTGAGGCCTACGAGGGACAAATTATGCAGCTGAAGTCAAATAAGCTTCCGAAAGGATTGGTTACTCTCAAAAAAAATTTCGATTGTAGTGACGCCCGAAATGATAAGCGGAAGTTCGTGGCGGAAAAAGGTGATTATGAGAATCTTCGGGTTTCCGATGACAGGAACCTTCGGGTCGGAAAAGATGTCTCACAGCAAGATAGAGAAAGGCTTATCAATTTCTGTGAGAAATATGGAGTAGTAGCCTGGTCCTACGATGATCTGGAAGGTTATGATCCTGGTATCATTCAACATACTATTGAGCTAACAGAAGGTGCGAAGCCAATCCGACAGAAACAGCGGCCGGTCAACCCTAAAGTTGAAGCCTTGATGGCACAAGAGCTAACCAAGCTCATTGAGTCGCGTATTGTCTTCCCAATTAAACATAGTACTTGGGTATCAAATCTGGTACCAGTCCGGAAGAAGAATGGTGATATCCGCTTATGCGTAGATTTCGAGACCTAAATAAAGCATCTCTGAAGGACCACTATCCCTTGCCTTCTATGGAGTCAATCCTCCAAACTGTCGCGGGATCGGAAATGTTCTCTCTACTGGATGGCTTCTCTGGCTATAACCAGATTCGAGTAAGAGAGGAAGATCAGCACAAGACTACGTTCACCACCAAGTGGGGGACGTTTGCATATGCTAAAATGCCTTTTGGTTTATCTAATGCAGGGGCAACCTTCCAGAGAGCTATGGACGTCGCATTTAGCGAGCTGATCAATAAGATTATCCTAATCTATTTGGATGATCTTACTGTGTTCTCCAAATCTAAAGATGATCATTTCGATCATCTGGAGTTGGTGTTTCAAAAGTGCCAAGAGTTCGGGATTTCCTTAAACCCGAGGAAATGTGTGTTCGGAGTACCTCAGGGTAAGCTGTTAGGACATGTTGTGTCGAAGGAAGGTATTTCAATTGACCCAGAACGAGTAAAGGCTATAAAGGAGCTTCCTCTCCCGGTGAATAAGAAAGGTGTCCAGTCTTTTCTGGGCAAAGTAAATTTCGTCAGTAAATTTATTTCCGATTTTGCGGGAATAATTAGGCCGATCACCCTAATGCTGAAAAAGGATCAAATTTTCAAGTGGACAACGGAGGCGAGGGAGGCATTTGAGAAGGTCAAGGAAGCAATCTCATCAGCCCCAGTGTTGATCAATCCAGATCAACATAAAGATTTTATAATGTATGCTTTCAGTAGCAAGTCTAGTATCGCTACTGTTCTGACTCAAAAAGATAGAGAAGGAAAGGGAGAGCATCCAGTTGCGTTCTATTCCCGAACCTTAAAGGAATATGAAGTGAATTATAACTTCGTTGAAAGACAGGCTTTCGCAATAGTAAAGGGGCTTAAAAAGTTCCGCCATCTAATTTCCTGTAGCAAAGTCCTGGTATATGTCGCACATTCTAGTGTGCGGGAATACATCATGGAGGGAGAAATCACAGAAAAAAGGGCTAATTGGATCACCAAGATCTTGGAATATGACATTGAGGTCAGGCCCACCAGGACTATTAAAGGCAGAGGTCTGTGTGAGTATATGACACAGGAAGTGGAGATGCCTGCTAAAGAGGAACAGTCAGAACTTGTCCTGATAAACGGATCGGGATTGGAGGACGATTGGCTGAAAGATAGAATGAACTTCATGCGAACCGGAAAGTACCCGCCAGGCCTCTCATCCCAGAAAAGAAGGTATTACCGGCTCCAGAATTGCGGATACACGCTGATAGAAGGAGTCCTCTTCAAAAGGAATTTTAATGGTGTGCTCCTACGATGCGTTACTTCAGGGGAGGCGCAGAAGATCCTCGACGCATTTCACAATAGCGACGAAGGTGGACATTTCTCCGCTAAAACTACAGCCATCAAAGTCCTACGGGCTGGATATTACTGGCCCACACTTTTCAATGATTCCTACTCTCTGGTAAAGACTTGCAAAAAATGTCAGTTATTCTCCGACAGAAGGAAGAATTCAGCGATGCCCCTGAAACCTATCGTGGCGGATGAACCATTTGCGCAATGGGGCTTGGACTTTATCGGAATGATCAACCCGGTTTCCAGTTCCGGACATAAATGGATTTTAACAGCTACAGACTACTTCACAAGGTGGGCTGAAGCTGTTCCCCTTAAAGAGGCAACGGAGGTAGAGATTGTGGACTTCCTCGAGGCTCTGGTGACGAGGTTCGGCCCTCCGAAGACGATCATTTCGGACAATGCTAGAGCATTTGTAGGCACAAAGGTATGTCACTTTGCATTGAAAAATGGCATATTCCTTAAAACATCTTCAAACTACTATCCACAGGGAAATGGCCTAGCTGAGTCAACAAACAAAAGTTTAGTCCGACTTCTCAAAAAAGTGGGCTCAGAACACCAAAGGGAATGGCACAAAAATCTCCGAAAAGCACTCTGGGCCAACCGCATAACTCCTAAACAAGTCCTCAAGACTTCGCCCTATGAGCTAGTATATGGGAAAGAAGCGCTGCTACCTATCTCTATGGAAATTCCGGCGATACAGTTGTTGAAATCTCTTGAGATAGAACAAAATGACGCCATGGAAGTTCGGCTTGCCGAACTATTAGAAGTACAAGAAAAAAGGGAGAATTCCCTAAAGGCCATGACTGGCCGTCAACAGGTGGTCAAACGGTGGTTTGACAAAAAGGCTTCCGACCAAGGCCTAAAAAGTGGAGATTTAGTGCTAAAATACGACAGCAGGGCTGCGAAGCCAGGTCAGCATGGTAAGTTTGATAGCCTATGGGAAGGACCCTTCAAAATCATTCGGTGCATGCAACACAATGCCTTCGAGCTGGAAAATATGGAACAGGAGCCCCTAGGAATCCCGGTTAATGGGATTCACCTTAAATTGTTCCATTAAGCGTCAAGCCCTACCCTGTACAGTTGTAAATAACGCTTTTTCTTTTTCCTTTCCTGTTTTTGGCCTATCCTTTTGCTAAAACCAATTGACTTGTTATGTATTCGCTTATCATCGTTAGTGGGTGAAGCACCGGAGTTCTTAAAACACAAAAGTATGCTCATAAACAGAGACAAAACATACAAAATTGGCAAACCCAGAAAAATTGCACGCAGAAGCAAACAGGAGCATAAAATTTCACAACAAAAAGAGACGTATATTTTTATATACATGTTTCTGAGTTACAAAATGGCATGAATGCCGATTTTCAAATATACAAAGTATTAGAGCATATATATATACGTTGGCCTTTTATCAGGCTGATACAGAGTAAGGGGGTTACATCAACAAACACCAAGGCAAGGGGACCATCTATCCGCAGGAGTGGCTAGCAGCAACCGACGCATTCAAGACAGCGTCCGCTTCTTCCTCGTCAACAGGTTCCTCGGCGGCACTGGCAGCATCATGAAGCGCGGCTGTCGTCGGTGGTGGGTACACCAGGTTCCTGAAGTCAGTATACCACTCTACGTCGTAGAATGGTATCACGTTGTAGCTTCTGAACAGGAAGTGAAAAGCCTGGGTAACCCTTTGCTGATGCTGACCACGGGTCTGCAGGCGGAATCCGCTAAGGAATGGTAGCCAAGCCACGACAACTTCTTCTTCAATATAGCGACGTAGGTCGCTGGCTGATGGCAGGCCGATTCCATACGCAGCGTGTGTGACAACCTCGCCAAGACCGTTCAGGTACTTCTTCGGGAAGATTTCTTTGACTAGCTTCAATACAAGCGGCCGAGGGACACAAATGTCCAGCATAGACACCACAAAGTGTGAGCACACATCGGTGTTCACCCGATGCTTATCTTCATACTCCACACAGTCCTTGCCGAGAACCCACTTAATGGCTACTAAAACCAGCGAGTGCTTGTTCTTCGTCATTCTCTTAAGCCTCCTGGTGGAGATTTCACCTACAAATGTTGTTTGTGATTTGAAGGAGGTCAGGCGAATGGGAGTATCCATCTCTCCTAAGACTATTCCTAAATCTGCTAAGTATGCCGAAAGCTGCTTACTACCTAACCTATGAAAAGACTCGCTTAGCAGTATTCTACTTGCCTATCACTTCTCGACACAAAGTGTGTATGTTTGCTATCTACTGGCCTATTTATAGAAAATTGACAAGACATATGTCAGTCCGCTGTAAGCAACGTGATGTATATTGGCCGCAATCTTGAGGGCCGAGTCTGCGTTTGTTCACGTTTTGGGCTGGCACACGCATGGTAGCACGGCTCAAGGCATGCTTAATTAAATCAAGTTAATTAATTGAGCTTTAAAAGGGTGGCACTTGTTGATGAAGGGACGTATGGCCGTATGCTATGGTGTCAAATCTCAAGCACATCCCAGAGCCCGAGGCGATATTCGTATCTCTTTCAGGCGGTGATCGTTTGCTTGGCGTAATCATTCCGGCTAGGGATATTAATTACCGGTACATGCTAACACAACGCGAGGAGGCCAGTTGCAAGCTCAATTTCCAAGGAAAATTAGGGCGTATCACACGATATTCTAAAAGCAATGATGAAATCCAGCCACCTCGGAAAAAGAAATCAGCTCATCTTGCACGAGTTGTGGAGTTAACGGTACATGCCGAATTAAATGCAAGGGCTCGCGCTCGCCTACCACCTTGAGGAAAGTTGTTATTATTGCATGATAACGCTTATTGTTCCTAAGTCTTTTTCCAAAAAGCTAAGGAGTGCGCGAAGTGTTTTCTGTCTGTATTTCCAGTGCAAGCGTATTCAAAGGCCAACGAACCTTCAAGTTCTGCCGCGAAGAAAAATGGCAGAATCTTCAGCTTAGCCAGCAGAGGGAGCGATTAGCCAGGAACTGTATTCGGCTATTCGTTCTTCGGCCGAGGTTTACGTATATGATGATGTAGCGTATGCCACTCCTGGAATACCCCAGAAGGTGAGAAGACCCAACACAGAGGAGCTGGAGAGGCCCAAAGAGTAGAATAACCCGAAAAAGGTTGGAGAAAAGTGGGCTAATATCTACGATCCAAAGCTTGCTAGGAACCCTAAATCTCTTAGGGAGGTGGCTTGCGCAAGGTTATCAGCACCAGCGGCGGAGAAGGCAACGACAAGTAGAGTCTGGTATAGCGGTTTGCCACAATACATGGTCCCATTCGTGCACTATTTCCCGGAGGTAGTCGACGCAGCTGTTCAACGCTATAATCCAAAGACCCACTGCATTGAGGGTCACAATTTAAGGGTTCATATCGGCCCGGAAGCCATCTGGCATATGTTATGCATTCCTGACCCCAGGACAAGAAAGGAGAAAATCGAATATTTCCGCCCAAGCAAAGGGGAAAAGATATGGAAAAGGATGAAAACCAGCTCCGACTTCCTATTAGAGGAGACTAATAAGAAGGGTATTATGTCCGCTAAGGCACCGAGCATCCCATTGTTGCGCGGTTCATTCCGCGATGACCTCCAGGACCCCATATCCATGCTGGCATTTGTTTGCGGCCGTGATTCCGATGAGAAGATCGAGGCTTTTCAGCTGGGCCCTGCAATACAGTTTCGCAGGCAGCATGAACTTTTCTGGTATGATTTTGCCGAGTTCATGGTCGAGGAAATGATACAGCAAATAGAGAATTATCAGGCGGAGAAGAAATTTAGGTTTCTTTCCTACCTGGTCCACATGTTCCTGCATCAGAATCCGGATTTCTTCGCCCGATTTTTCCCACTATCAATTTTTGACGAGCAGAATAAAAGAAAGCCGGTATCTACATGGACACCCTACCTTTCCGCAACATATGACTACTATGCCTTCGCGGACTATTTCATAGCCCCGGTCCTGAATGATTTGATCGGAGAGGGTGATATCGTCCGGCTTAACACTGAGCAGACTGGATTTCTGCAAAGCTACATCCCCGCTTGCGACTGGTTCCTGGGCAAGGATTTCACGATCCTTCGAATGAGGGGCTTTATTGACAGGCCTTTCCTGCTCCCGGCTTGCATCACCGATAGAGTGCTCGCGCTGGAGGTTTACCGGCAGGTATGCGTCATTGATTTCATGTTTTGTAGCAGCAAAAGTGTCAAAGAAGAAGGGATTCTTCACTTGCCCAAAGAGCTTCAAGTCAATAACGCTTGTCAAAAAGCGATCGCATCAGCTACTAGGGGACAAGCTGGCACACCTAGGGCTAGTATTAGTAAATGATAAGTGGGATTACAACCCTTTCAATGACCTACCTGAGCCGCATATGAAACTTCCACATGTTCCCCGACCATATTAGGAGAAGCGGCGAAATAACCGGACTGATAAAGATGAAGATCTAGTTGAATTGGCGCAAATCCCTACGCCGGATACCAGAGGCCCATGGCACAAGTTCTACTTTCCAGTGGCCATGGCTAGGGACAACTTTCCGATAGAGCGAAGCATGCTTAACAAGTTGAAAGTGGACGAGGAATGGAGCGATGAAAAAATAAAAGCTTTCTGGAGATACCGCCAGGAAACAGGGCAGTTGAAGGCTCCTTATAATCAATTGAAGGACGACCAGGAATTCGAAAGACACTGGGATGAAGGCCATCCCAGCCCGACCTCCAGCGCTAACAAGAGCGAAGCAGAAGGTTCCGATGAGCCGGAGGAAGAGACGGCGATATCTTCGCAGGAAGGTGATGCCCCCGGGCATCCCGCCTATGTCGGCACTAATGTGAGCTTTAACATATCAAGGAGCTCGCTTACGCGCACATGGGCCACTAAACCGGTCAGGCTAGTGCCCCAGCAGAAAGATCCGACTGCCGAGGTTAGTGAGTGTCCCCCCGCGAAAAGGCAACGCACGGAAAGTGCTGTCGGGACAGTTTCGCATGAACCGGCCGAAGGGGAAACACCCGCTGCTAGTCAAATGCAGAGTTGCCGAGTCCCAAACGATCCGATTACCTGACCAGTCACAGGTACATTTCGCTCCTTCCTCTCTTGCATCTCATTTTTCACGTCCGCTCCTGCTCAATTGGCAACTCCTGCCATTCGTCCGAGCCCTCCACCCTCTGTTTCTGGCCCATCTTATTCCGGGGGGTTTGCCCAATATTCGCAAGCCCAACCATTTATAATCACCCCTCCAGGCATGCTAACGCCTACTGCTGCCGCCCAGACTTTCCTCACCTCGCTATCCGAAGATATTCCTCCCATCGGCCCCCACTCTTTTTCCGAGATGCTTACAGATCCCTTCCCACCACAGCAAACCGAGCCCCAGGCAACGACTCTTTTTACTCGGCCAACAGGCCTTACGACTGAATCTCTGGTTCAGCCATTGCAATTATCCAGCCAGGCTGAAACCCCCCAGGCTAAGCTATGGAACGTGCCACACTTTTCTCCGCAAACCGTCACCCTCTAGAAGAAGCAAATGCGGGCGCCTATGAAAGTTACCTATCCCTACGCCCTACCTTCCGGTGTTCCCTTCGCAGGTGGGCTGGTTTCATCACTAGCTGAGTTCATTGCACAGATAGATTGTGGGAAGGAAGCGCGTGCAAATAGAATGAGGTGACGAAGGGCAAAGGATGACAATGCCCCCGCCGAGCCGAGAGTACAGGCTTCGTATGACGAGGCCCGCCAAGAATTAAAGTTTGCAACTATGTACCCAAGGATAAACAAGCCCCAGGGAGAAATGCAACTAGAGGACTATGATATTTATGCTGTTGGACTGGACATGAAGATGGCCCAACCACAAGATAAAGTCAAAATCATGGAGGAGACACAACGGGTGGTCACTTCCGATTTCCTAAAGACTGGTCGCCAGTTGAAAAAGAAGGATGAACAACTCAAGGCAGCCAAGGACAGGGTGAGTTTTTTGGAGGCAAAGGAGAAATCCTTAGAGGCAGATATCGCCCGAATGACAGAAAGGGCGCTAACAGCAGAGAATGAGAGGAACAGGCTTCAAGGCGAAATTGCAAAGGCCCAAGTAGCCGACCCAGCCGTATTAAAAGAATTGCAGAATCAAAACCAAGCGGTGCAACAGAGCCTACAATCGATGGAGGAGGAGCTAGAACGTTTCCGCCTTGAGTTCAGTCAGAAGCTGGCAGAGAAAGGTGAAGAGATGGAACGCCTACAAGAGCAGCATCAGCAAAAGATACAGGAAAAAGAGGCCGAATTCAAAGGTTTGAAGACTAAACTGGAGGAGGAGCTCCTAGAAACGAAGACCAAGCTAGAAGATGAGCTCCGAGAAATGAAAGCTTCATTAGAAGAGCAATCGGCTAACCACTCTAGAGCTGAACAGAATTGGCACAAACAAATGAACATCTATGAAGCGCAGTTGGCATCTGAGAAGAAGAAGAAGGCAGAATTTGCCGAGGCCCTCATTTCAAGAGACACGAAGATTTCTTCGCTTAAGGCCTCCCTGCTACCAGCCCCTGCCCAACCGAATATCATCCCACTGGTCAGGCAATTGTACATTTCTCACTGGGAGAAAATTAAAGCCTTCTGCCTAAATCTGCAGCCTACCCTCCGGTTCATCGACAAGGCATTAAGACTCAATCAGGAGGCCCATGACACAATGGAATAGTTCCCGCATTTCATCCTGGAAAAGGTTCCCGAAGCAAGGGACTTGCTAAATAAGCTATACTCGGTTTCAGATGAGATCCTCGTCGGGGCAGGTATCGAAGATAGGGACACCGCAGCTCAAATGGCAAATAGGTTCATTCATTGCCACTCCGCTTTCCAGCGTACTAAGGCAGCAGCGACTTTTCTAAACAAAGCGCTGGATGGCATTCGAGGGAGTTTCTCTGAGTTGGGTAGGTTGGGATTACCGTCGCCATTTCTTGAGGATGGCACTATTGCCACGGCTGCGCAGATTATCGAGATCATTGAGCAGAAGGAGAACGATCCTGAGGCATTCAAGGAACTCGGCAGCCCCCCAACAGCAGTAGATATCGAGGCAATCATTCATCCGCTCTCTCAGCTGCTTTTCCACATACAAGCGGGCGCTGGCCTGCCAGAGGTGCTGCCTCATAAGGAAGCTATTGATCTCTACGGAGCCCAAGAGAATTTGCGCAGCATGGCAAAGCCGTCCGAAATTGAATGGGTGCCTTTGCAGGCTGCACTTTCAAAGCTCTAACTCCTTTTGCCCTAGAGGAAGGCTCTGGTCTAAAGAACCAGAGAGTTTTTGGGTTCTCCGTTCCTTATCCGAAACGCCCCTGTTAGTCGCCAAAAGCTGTTGAAATAATATTCCACTCAGCTCCCTTCGGGTTCCCCTTTTTGCATGTTCATGCGCTGGCCTGCGCGTCTCCGCGTTTCTTCGGCTTCCCGGCAGGTTTTTGATCTTTCCCTTTGTGTGCATTCCTCGCTTCGCAACTTTGGCAAGCGGCTTCCCTTTCGGCTCTTGAGATGCTGCGCTGGGCGCCCACGTGTCTCGCCTACGGGGTTTTTCATTTTCTATTGCTTTATGTTTCCTACGGGTTGCGAAATGGGGCCCACATCTTTGTACGTGGCGGTGTAGCGCAATCTTTCCCTAGCAAGAGTAGAGTATGCTGCAGCGGGCTGCGAAGGATTTCTATTGGCCTTCTTTATTTCCTGGCGGGACCTACCCTCGCTCACGTGTCAGCAGTTCGCGGCTTTTAAAACAACAGCAGGGACGAGAGCACCACGGGTTGCGAAACGCGGCCACGCATCTTTCGCCACCCGGTTCATGCGGCCTTTCCTCGTTTTCAAAGTAGCCTCCGTCCCCTGAACACGTGTCACTTCTCCACAAGCTCCCGGTCAATGGAGAAGGAGTTTTCATTCGGGCTGTGGTTTGCTGCCACGTGCCTTACATCGATTATCAAAGCAAATCGTGAGATGGCCGAGCGGGATAGTGTCATTCACTGCTGCTCGCCATGGTTCTCTAAGGCGGTGGGCGGCACTCGTCGCTTCAAAGCCTGGTTGGGACCACTGCCATCATTACAAAGGGCACGCCTGTAACTGACCAACTGGATATTGTACTCTGATTGGCTGCTCTCATAACGACATTGGGAATATTCTTATCTGGGCATCATTACGGAAGATTGTGGAATCTTTCTGTTACAACTTTCCAGGCGGTGGGATTTTTCTCTCCGGCTATATATACTCTCTCTGTTGAGGGAAGATGGTCCAAGATTTATAGGAAGAATACTGGTTTTAGCAAGAGACGTCAGACCTCTTTTGCATGTTTATTTGCAAGATACTTTCAGACTGTGCCTATTGTTCGGCCTTTCTGCTTTTTATGTCTTGATTAAACTGTGAACTGTGCTTTTTATTGTCTTAAGCATTTCATTTGAGGAGACTTCTATATATTGAAAGCAAACTTGCTGGTCTAAATCATGTCTTAATGACTCTTCTTAGCAGTGAGAATGTATGCAATACTGTTTTATGTCAATTAAATGAATTATTTATGCTATTGCTTTAAGCTTCCGGTGTTTTGGAACATATCAATAACATTCAGGCCCTTGAGTCTATGATTTATCGTGCCTATCAAAAAGCTTTGGTGCATCGCCTTAGATTAATATTTGTTTCATTATATCTGCTTCCTTTTCCCTTTCCAAAAACCATTATATAGAAGAAGCCGGCTTCTTTAAAATCCGGAGGTCACTCAGTTTGGCGCAAAGGGGTCCCCCTTGAACTGAGTTTCCCATAAAGGCACTGTTATCTCATCAATTTTTGGCGTCAACAGTCACCATTTGGTTGGTTCCTTCCACATGTTGTCTTTTCATTTGCTTATGCCTACATGTCATTCTAATAGCACTTCGCTGCCACATCACTGCATTGTAATCAAAAACTAGGATGTGGATTACCCAATCTCTCCATGCCATGCATCGAATTTTTCACCACTGTCATCCATGTAGTCATGACTAGGTCCCACTCGGTAGGCTACCCCCTTACCACCATGTCAAAGAGACATTCCTCAATGTCTCGAAAATACTCCATTGTCTCACCGACAATGCTTCCCTGCGCATTATCACCCCGTCGAGGAGAGTTCTCCCAAACTCCTGTCGATCCATCCATGTCTTGTCAATAAGAAGATTATCAACCCGTCAAAGGGAATTCCTCCAATGTTACATAAAAACACTTCGGTCACGCCGATATCACTTTGTCACTAAAAATCAAAACTTATGAACCTCTAGTCAAAGGTTGTGGATTTTTAAAAACCCGCAACTTGTCGATATAGAGCTATTGACCCACCAATGTAACTCCATCACTATGTCACTAAATCAGGTAGTTATGGAACTTGCAAACCCCATGACATGAGTTATGAAAACTTGGAATCCCACGACTCCTCACAACCTTGGCCCTTATTCGAAACAAACACAAAAAATGATGCATGATTGTTCTTGGCCCTGGATGCTCTTGCACCATATTATAACAACTTGGAAGCTCTTGCAATTGACCTTATTAGGTTTATTCCTGAGAACTATCATAGTTTCATTAATTATCATGATAATTAATTTTTAATCTCTCGAGATTAAAAGGTAAAAAACCAACCTTCTAAAAGTCTTACCTATCTCCTTTATTCTTATATTTAAAGAAGAAAAATAAATAAACCAAAAGAAGTGAATAAATTTAATTCATAATCTCTAACAAATAAATTTAAAAGACTTAATCACTATGAACTTATACTTAACCAGATAACTTTGATTTTATTTAGTTTCATTCTCCTAATAAGATGTGCACAAAATCTTTACCATTGGATGGAGTTAGATCTCCACCCTTAGATCTAGGTTAAGCTTAAGAAACCCTACTCAACAAGGGAAAGGATGGAAAAAGCTTTATTTCCCTTCCTTGCCCTTATTTTCTTTTCTTCTTTCTTGCTTGTAGGTTGGAATGAGCTTATAGAAAGCCACCATTTTATATAGAATGATAACTAAAATTTCCTGTTTAGTATGTTGGATTTGCTTCCCTTCTCCTATCTTTATCATTTAAATTTGATTAATTCGTTCTTAATAGCACATAGGAGATGTGAATATTTTGTTGTTTTATTTATTTTGGGTTCCTATCCCAAATGTTTTCCTCTGTTGTTGTTGAGCTTCTCCCATTGTCATGGTAGAATTCATCCCTCTATTACGCATTGGTATTTTGTTACTTTAAATTTTATTTTTGTCTAAATAAAAGTTTTTGTAGAGGTGCCTTTTTTGTTTTTAAGGGATTTATAGATGTTTTTTTTAAAAGAAAAAAAGGGGGTTTAGGGCCAGCTTGCCTCGTGGAGGCCATGCCCTTGTGAAGGAGGTCACGACTCCACAAGGGGGTCGTACCCCTCTTGGGGAGGGTGAGGCTTTCCCCACCCAAAATCATGACTATGGGTTGGGGGGGGAGCCCAACCCCATTTTTTTAATTTATTTTTTATTTTTTGATATTTATTTATTATTAAGCTTATTTCATTTAAATAATATTATTATCCTTAGAAATCCTTTGTTTAAAATTATCAAATATATATTAGATATTTTTATATATAAGAACTTATATATATATATATATATATATATATATATATAGTAACATATATATAATATATATGTATCTAAAATGTGTACAAATAAATATTTTCCCTCCTTTTATTTTATTTTATTTGGGTGTCAAATATATATATGTAAAATGTTCTTATACTCCACCTTTGTTATGAATTAATAAGAACATATCATTATCTGATTTATTTTCTAAATCAAATTAACAATAAATGTACACATGTTTTCCTTTTCTCACCAATAGAACTAAAGTTATTTCATTTTATTTTATGGGGTGTTTAGCTATAGGGTAAACCCAAATAGTGGGTTACAATTTTTCTCACAAAGAAAAATTAGAAATGCGCATCAAAAAATTTAAAATGGCCCACCCCTTCTAATGAAGAGGGTTTGAATGAACCCCTCTCCCCTTCTAATGAAACCCCCCTTCGAATGAACCCCAACTTGCACCATATAGGGGGTGTTCATTCAACCCCCTTTTTTTCACCTTCTCCTCCACCATTTCAAAATTTATGCATTTTTTTGACTATCAAAGCTCAAGAAGGAGGTGCAAATGGAGTCAACTTGATAAACCAAGTTGGAGGACTGTAGTGCTTGAAACGTGCTTTCCAACAACTATAAATTTAATTTTTTTTTTTGTTTTTTTTTTGTTTTTTTAGCTTTGCTAAACATAGGTTTTTAATTGAACATCAAGTTCGGTGAAAAATTGTGTGGAAAATAATAAATTTGAGGAAAAATATTTAAAAAATATATACGCCCTAGGTATTGTTGTCCCCGTTCCAACAAAAAATAATAATTTGAATTACAATATATACCAAAAAAGTTATGCGAGCCAGAGTGCACCTATGTCTAAATTGTAATTGGTTTGACTTCAAAACTTAATTAAAAGAAAAATATTCAACAAAACATCATGAAACAAAATGAAAGAACTAGATACCAATTAGAATTTTATCCTTTGTAGAAGAAAAGCTATGCAAGCCGAAGTACACACCATTTTTAAAAATGTTGTTTACTATTAAAAATTAGTTATCAAAGGAGACACCAAAAAAATTTAAAAAAAACATTTTTCTTTAAAATACATTTAAAATCTATAGACAAAGTCTCACAAATCACTAGTTTACATCATTTTCAAATTCCTAATAGTTTACCTACTATAGGTGTCAGAAAGTGAAGTTTTTTCTTAAAATGTTGATTTCATTGTCAAGTTTGGATTTTATTTTATCACAACACAATTAATAACAATTTAGGTTAATATGTTTGTACGAGAAGGGGATTACTCTACCTAAACATACCTTTTTTTAATTACCTTTAATACAAAATGGGGAGCATCACATTATAGTCCTACATATTTAATCAAGCTAGGGAAACTTCTTATGGCTGGATTTTTTTTGTTTTTTAATCTTATATTTCAAATTCAAATATGAGACAAGATTCCACTTTAAATATATACAAAGGAGACAATCATTACAAATTTATTTAATACATATACTTTTATTAGGCCATTTATGTGCTCATAAGATGCCATAAACCAAGCCACTCTACTAGTATTTTTGTTTCAAAAGAGTAAAGATAACTACACACCAATATAAGAACTAATGCTTCCTTTCCACATTTTCTTTCTTTCTTAAACACAAAATAAAATATGATGTTCAAAACAAAAATGACAATATTCGCACAAGTTTTAATGTTAAAACAATGTCTACAAAATATTTTTCATACTCAATCAATACCTCTCATTTAAAAACTTGGAATGATATTCTCACAAGGAATTCTCTTCTTTTATTGAAAGTTTGCATCTATCACTTTCCCACCTTCTTCAACCATAAAAAGAGACTATTATTCTTTCATTTAACTTTTAGTGCACAAGAATGAATATTTAAGACCCTATTTTTTTCCAATGAGGTCAAGCTCCAATACCCATCTTCAAGGAAAAGTATAGAAAGCTTCAATAGTAGCAAGCCAATGTGAGAGAAGAAAAAAATCTCTCCACCCTACCAAACATGACATCATTAGGCCATTCCTTGAGCCAAGTGAGCCATTTTGAAACCCTTTTTATCCAAATATGTCAACTTCAAACCATAAATGAAATAACTCTAGAATGCCCATAAAAACCCCTACCATTTCCCACTCACAATTGACCTAAGACTCCTTTGTTATCACACACAAACTTAATAATAGAAGGAAAAAACACCATTTTATTTGTATACTAATTTCAAAAGAAATCTCTATACATCTATACAAACAAACAATGGTAAAAAGAAAGGTATGGAAGACTTATATCTCTACACCATTGTTGGGCTCAAGCCATCCTGAGAATTTGAACTCCCTCCATCAAAATGCCAAAAATCTCCTATGCCTCCTTTCTCCCAAAACCACAAGTATGAAAGGAAAAAAAAAACAAGAAACCAAATGAACTCCCAAAAGCTCCCATTTTTCCATTATTCAAATGGAGGTAAATAGAAATCCTAGCTCAATCCATTGAATAAGGGAGTGATACTTGTCACTCTCTTATTCACCCTTCGAGCACTCATTGCCACAAGTGCTCACACATGTGCGAGAATTTTGGGGAGATGGGGAGTGTGCTTGGAGACTATTCCCATGATCTCTTAGAAAGGAGGCTCACACATGTGAGTCATTTTTGGGCTTTTCCAAGCTCATAAATGAGCCCAGGGGAATGAGAATGAGATAAGACAAGTCTATTTCTCCCATTGCCAAATTTGATTTTCGTCACTCCTTTTAATAGGCCATTAAGAGTCATGCATCAATATCTTTGATCAAGATTTGGGTTTAAATGGACCCCATACCCATAGATACTTACCGTAAGGTCCTAAAAAACATTATTACACTATAATATAAGCTTTTTAAGACCTTTTAAATGCCCCTTAAAGAATGAATCCGAAATTTAAACTTGATTGAGACTTTCATCCCTTAACACCACTTACACAACATAATAACATGAAATTAAAATCAATTAGAAAAACACAATTCACACATGACCCATAATTCATAAACCTCAAAATAATTTTCTAGATTCTAAGATCACATTTACAAATTCACAATAAATAAATCACATATACAATTTTCACTTGACTCTAATACTAACCCACACATTGATTCTCCTTTCATTGCACAAGATCGCATTCGATAACCTTAACCAAGTGAAATATTGATAAGGGCTCTAGGAAAATTCACCAAGGGAAAATTCACTACCATGACAAATTCATTGCCAAATAAAATTCACTGTCAACAATTCACCATGGGGGAAAATTAACCACCATTAATATTTTTTAATATATATTTCCAAAACTTGTTGAACCCAGTGGCATCTTTGGTTGGCATTGTGTCAAATAGGTATATGCAAGGTTTCAAGGTGATTGACATGATCACAAGTATATTGCACACTTGGTATGGCACACTTGGTATACATGATGATATTTGTTTATTTTTTTAGCATCATCAGATTGGCTAATTGTCATGGTTGGCACAATATACATTTGATGGTTTGTGCAAAAGATTGCAAGACTTTGGTTTTGCTACCTATATGAATATTCTCCATTGTTTATGTAACTTCATTCCAATCATTTGATGATAGTGGTGTTTGATTACTTGCAAAGCACATACTATGGTTTCATTATGATGAAAATTCAGGTTAAAGTTTAAAAGGTCTATAGACCTTATCATATACATCTCATATGGGATTGAGGCCTTGAATATCTTACCATGTCCATCTCATTTGTTTTTAAAGTTTTGAAGTCCTTATCATTAAGGACATTATCATTGGTATTATTTAAGACATTAGAAATATTTACACCACTTGTGATGTTGGGCACTAAGAGTGATAAAAGAGTTTGAAAGAAAAAGTTAAAAGAGCCCTTGCCAAGCATTTTTAAACCATGAGCCACAAATGTTAAGTTAATTTTGAGACTATCGGGCATATTTAGGGTTATAAGCTTGTTTCAAAGCTTGACTTAAGGATTTTGTTGTTTCATTTTTTCCAAAAGTCCACATCAAGGCATGACGGGCTACAAGGTCACATGGAGATGAAGGTCAAGGTTTGCAATTATCAGGAGTGTAGTCGACAGTTTGAAGTGACAAAACTCAAATGCAATGGGTAATATTGTTTTTCAGTTATACTCTTGTTATTTATCAATAAAATTTGTTGTTGAATGTGTGTTAAGCATTTTGATATCTTTGATTTTGATTTGCTTATGAACAATTTTGATTGAGTTTGTTAAGCAGCTAGTTATGGGTTTCTTGAGTATTGTGTTTTCAATCGTTAAAAGGAAATGGGTAGAGGTATTTGTTTTTGACAATGGGTAAAATGATGGAAAAGTTGTTTATAATTAGTTTTTGAAAAATCAATAAATCAATATAACACTTCTCATATTCGTCTACCTATTAGAAAAAATTTTGTTCATTCTCTCACCTATCATGGGTAGTTTGTAATTGAAAGGCATTTTGAAAGGAAATTAAAAGGCATTATATAAACAGTGTTACTTGACACTATAACGTGAGAGTTTTTGAAGAAGAAATAAGAGACTATCTGTTGAGACAGTATTTGGAATCATAATGCAAAATAAGTTGTAAAATACATCTAATATTTTGAAGACTCCCATTATGAGTTTTTAGGATATTAATGTATTGATTTCTAAAAATGATGGTTATGCAGTGAAACCGAGCAACCCTCTATATTGATTTTTTTTTTATGATTGAAACATGCAATGATAAGGTCATGTCAGTGAGACAAAATTACCTTCACCAGTGAGGCCTGTAATCAGTGAGATTCAAATTTTAATAAGTTAGTGAGGCAAATTTTTTGAGTGGTTTTTCTACCCCATGAGGGTTTTCCACTCAGGACAAAAACAATGTTATTATCTTGTTGTCTTGACATGATGATCTTATGTTTTTAATTGCTTTAATGTTTCTCATTTCAGTTTTATGATTGCATTCAATTCATGAATGTTTTAATCATTGAAAATATTAAAAGAATACATTGTTTGAAGATTGTTAAAGGCAAAAATAATTTAAGACAATGATTCACCCCCCCCCCTCTCAGTGTCTTCACCAATCCAACAAGTGGTATTAGATCCAAATCCTTGATTTAACAAGATTAATCAACTTAAGGGTCCCTAGTATTGGAGTGTTGTTATGGTAAATCTAGACAAACCACCTATTTTTGATGGCACAAACTTTGTCTATTAGAAATTCAGAATGGAACATTATCTGGCCTCTTTAGGATTTGATGTTCTAGAAGTTGTTAAAGTTGAATACACTGGAACAAATCCTACTACACAAGATGAAAAGAAGGCTTTTGGTCATGATGCCAAAGCAACAAATACAATTTTCTTTTCTCTTAGTAATGAAATTCTTGTGAAAGTAATGGATTGTAAAAATTCAAAACTAATATGGGATAGACTGTCAAAGATCTATGAAGGTGATGATAAAGTAAAGGAAGCAAGGCTTCAAAATTTCAGAACTAAATTTGAAGAATTAAAAATGAATGATGATGAGAAGGTATCGGATTACTTTCTCATAATTCAAGAAATTGTAAGCTCAATGAGAGGTGCTGGAGAAAATATAGATGAAAAAATTGTTGTTAAAAAGATTCTTAGGACTTTAACTCCTAGAAATGATTCAAAAGTTTCCGTTGTTGAAGAAATGGATCCAACAACCCTTTCTATTGTAGAGTTGCAAGGAATATTTACAACCTATGAAATGATAATCGACAATGATACCTCCTCAAGCAAAGAGGCAGCCTCTAAGACAACAAAAAGGGAATCTAACACAAACTCAGATTTAGAATTAGATAATGAAGATGAGTCTATTTTTGTCGGTAAATTAAAAAGAGGTTTAGGGAGATACGAAGGGAAATTTCCCTTCAAATGTTTTGACTATGGAAAGGTTGGGCATTATGCAGCCCAATTTCCTAACAAGGACACAAATAGTGATGATGATCACAAGAAAAAACATTACAAGAAGAAATATTTCAACTTTAACAACTCAAAAAGAAAAAAACAATTTCTGAAAGAAGAAGAGCCTGCTCACAAAAGATGTTATTTCTAATAACAATCTGAGGACTCCTTAGAAGAACAAGAAGAGACTCTATTTATGACTTGAGTCACTCCTCATGATGTTAAGATGCAAAATGTCTCAAATGAATCTAATAGTGAAGAGGGTGAAGTTGATTTAGAAGGTGAGTTAAATGTGCTTTGTCAAAAATCAAAGAACTTAAAAAGGAGATTAACAAATATGATCATTTAGTTTCAGAAAGAAAGTTGCAACTAGAAGAAAATAAAAGAATGTTGGAGGTAATTCAAACTCAATTAGAAAATAAAGAGAATCAATGCAAATCTTTAGAAGTTGAAATTGTAAAACTCAAAAAATAACTTGAATTAAGTAACAACAACAATAAACTTGTTGATATGTTAGGAAGGAAAAAGGGGCATAAGGATATGACAGGCCTTGGTTTCACAAAGGGTCAATGTTCATATAATAATGAACTTATGAGTGCATATTCTCAGAATACTCAAAAGCCTCTGACTTTCAAAAATAATTTTCTATTTAGATTCCCAGGTTATTGTTTTCATTGTCATCAATATGGTCACATGGAAAATGATTGTAAACTTGTGACTAAAAGAAAACCAAGCTTTTTGGATGGTAAAATATTTAACTTTTTAAACATCTTGAGATGTTTTAGCTGTAAAAAACTTGGACACATAGCCAAGTTTTGCAATTCAGATGTTGATGTCCATCCAAAACAATCTGATAGAAAAATGAAGCTTGTATGGATGCCAAAAGGCAACAAGAAAGATGAGGCTATGATAGTTGAAGTTTCCTTTCATGAAAAAAGAAAGGATACATGGGTAATTGATAGTGGTTGTTCTCATCATATGACAGGGGATAGAATCAAGTTCACAACATTTGAAAATTGTGCAGGAGGCTCAATAAAATTTGGTGATGACTACTATGTGCAAATCGCAAGGGTACTTTTTTCTTAGAAGGAAATACTCCCTTAGAGGATGTTTACTTTGTGGAAGGATTAACTCACAATTTTTTAAGTCTGAGTTAGATTTGTGATAGTGGATGTAAAGTGATGTTTACTTCACAAGGTTGCAAGATTCTTAAAAATTCAGGGCAGACAATTACTCTTGGTTTAAGAACAAAAGGAAATATTTACAACTTGCATGGATCTAAAAATTATAGTAGAAATAATGTGTTTCATGAGTCAAATAGAAGAAAGTAAACTTTGGCACAAAAGGTTAGGGCATATTAGTTTTGACAGTTTAGTCAAAATCAGTAAGAACAAGAATGTAAGAAACATGCATGTTATATCTAAACCTGCAAATGAAGTTTGTAAAGAGTGTCAACAAGGTAAATAGACAAACCCATTTACAAAACTAAAGAGAATTCATCTACAAAACCTCTTCAATTAGTTCACATTGATTTGTGTGTTGGACCAGATCATTAAATTGAGAAAGATACTTTATGTTGTTTATTGATGACTATACAAGAATGACTTGGGTCACCTTTCTTAAGCATAAATGTGAGGCCTTGGATAGATTTAATATTTTTAAGAGAATGGTAGAGAGAGAAACATATTTAAAACTAAAATTCCTAAGATCTAACAAAGGAGCTGAATATGCCTCTACCGCATTTCTGGAATATTGTGAGAAACATGGCATAAAGAGACAATATGCAACTCCTAGAACACCCCAAAAAAATGGGGTAGCAAAAAGAAAGAATAGGAAAGTTAAGGAGATTGCTAGAACCATGCTTCATGATGCAGGTTTTTCAAATGCATATAGGAAAGAAGTTGTTCATACAACAGTTTATATTTTGAACAAGGTGCAATTAAGGGTGAGAACCAAGTATACACCTTAAGAACTTTGGCATGGTAAATCTGCAAATATTTCTTATTTTAAAATCTTTGGCAGTAAGTACTATATTAAAAGAGATGAAGGTAATCTAGGAAGTTTTGAATCACGTTGTGATGAAGGAATATTTCTAGGTTATTCTACACATAAGAAGGCATATAAATGTTACAATAAAATATTAAAAAGAATTATTGAAAGCTCTAATATCAAAGTTGAGAATATGCAACAAATTGAACATCAACCTCATGATCAACAAAGAGAAGGTGATATTTTGGATGAAACTGATATAAAAGAAGAATTAGAAGAAGGGTCAGACCATGAAGCACCTCAAGAGACTCTAGTAAGTCCTAAAACTCCAGTAACTCCTAAGACAATTCTAAAATTTCTGCTTATACTCCTTCTAAGAAGTTGCTAGAAAAGAATCACCCACATGAACATGTAATTGGTGATTTAGATTCAGGAATACAAACTAGAAGGAAAGCTACTCAAGCAAACAATCAAGTTCGTATATGTTTAGTTTCATAGTTGGAACCTAAAACATATGCAGAAGCTAGTCAAGATGATCTATGGATACAAGCTATGCAAGAGGAGTTAAATCAAATAGAAAATAATAAAACTTGGGAACTTGTCCCAAGGCCAAAAGATAAAAACATCATTGGGGCTAAATGGGTGTTTAGGAATAAACTTGATGAAAAAGGAAATGTAGCTAGAAACAAGGCTAGACTAGTTTGTAAAGGGTATTCCCAAGTAGAGGGCATAGACTTTGATGAAACTTTTGCTCTTGTTGCTAGATTAGAAGCAATCAAAATATTTCTTACCTTCTTTATATATAAATTTTTTAAAGTTTTTCAGATGGATGTTAAAACTGCCTTCTTAAATGGTGATCTTGAAGAAGTGTATATGGAACATACAGAAGGTTTTATTTGTGTAGGGAAAGGAAATCATGTATACAGGTTAAAAAAGGCTTTGTATGGTCTAAAACAAGCTCCTAGAGCTTGGTACTCCAAATTAGACAAATTCTTGCAAAGCCAAGGGTTCACTAAAGGTGGAGTAGATAACAATCTATATTTTATCACTAAAAATGACAATATTTTGGTTGTAGTGGTCTATGTTGATGATATTATTTTTGGCAGTAATGATGAGTAGCTATCTCTTTCATTTCCTGATGTTATGAAAAAGGAGTTTGAAATATCCATGATAGGGGAACTTTCATTCTTTTTAGGATTGCAAGTTTCTCATCTTCCAAAGGGAATTTTTATTTCTCAAGTTAAATATGCAAAGGAAATGTTAATAAAATTTCAAATGGATGGCAACAGACTTGTAGGTACACCAATGGAAACTGGTTGTAAACTTGGAAAGGATGAAGATTCACTTGATGTGGATCAAACTCAATACAGGTCCATGATTGGTAGTTTGCTTTACTTAACAACATCTAGACCAGATATAATGCATGTTGTTTGTTTGGTAGCAAGGTTTCAAGGTGCACCTAAGAAAACTCATTTAAATGCTAAATTTTTTTTTAGATATGTCAATGGAACAATTGATTATGGTCTCTAGTATCCTAGGCATAATAATTTCACACTATTTGCTTACATTGATGTTGACTGGGTTGGCTGTCTTGATGACATAAAAACACTTCAGGTGGAGCATATTTCTTGGGTGGTAGGCTTGTTGCTTGAAAAAGTAAGAAGCAAGAGTCTATTTCATTGTCTACTGTTGAGGCAGAATACATTGCAACAACTACTTTTTGCACACAAGTGATGTGGATGACATAGACTTTGTAGGATATTCAAGTTGAGGTATCAAAACCTGTTCCTATTTTATGTGATAACATAAGTGCAATTACCAGAGAAAAGGTGCTTGAATTCAATAATCTTTTATTAGCATACTTTTAGGGGGAGCATTCATGCACATTTTGTTTACCCCTGGGTTCTATGGTCCGCACAAAGGAATCTTTTTCAGCTTGTTTTTTGGTGATATCTTGTTTTTTATTCACTCCTTTGACTTTGGTATTGTTTTCAAAAGGGGGAGAAAGTGTTGCTTGGTTTCAGAGGTTTCAAGATGGTTTCTATTGCTCAAATATGTGATGCTTGGTGTTCATGCTTGGTTATTTTTATGGCAGTGGTACTAATGGCTGTGGTTGTGGCTTCAAGATTATGATGTTGATCTGATGTTCATGATTATGATGATCAAATTTGTGGTTACATGTTTAGCAAGGTTGAATTGATGGTTTAAATAGGTACAACTTTGGGTTATTTGACACCAATTCCAAAGGGGGAGTTTGTTGACCCCGATAGCATCTTTGGTTGGCATTGTGTCAAATAGGTATATGCAAGGTTTCAAGGTGATTGACATGATCATAGGTATATGGCACACTTGGTATGATACACATGGTATACATGATGACATTTTTTTATTTGTTTAGCATCATCAAATTGGCTAATTTTCATGGTTGGCACAATATACATTTGATGGTTTGTGCAGAAGATTGCAAGACTTTGATTTTGCTACCTATATGAATATTCTCCATTGTTTATGTAACTTCATTCTAGTCATTTGATGATAGTGGTGTTTGATTACTTGCAGAGCACATACTATGGTTTCATTATGATGAAAATTCAAATTAAAGTTTAAATGGTCTATAGACCTTATCATCTATATCTCATATGGGATTGAGGCCTTGAATATCTTACCATGTGCATCTCATTTGTTTTTAAAGTTTTGAAGTCCTTATCATTAAGGACATTATCATTGGTATTATTTAAGACATTAGAAATGTTTACACCACTTATGGTGTCGAGCACTAAGAGTGATAAAAGAGTTTGAAAAGAAAAAGTTAAAAGAGCCCTTGTCGGGCATGCTTAAACCATGAGCCACAAAGGTTAAGTTAATCTCGAGACTATCGAGCATATTTAGGGTTATAATCTTGTTTCAAAGCTTGACTTAAGGATTTTGTTGTTTCATTTTTCCCAAAAGTCCACATTAGGGCACAACGGGCTGCAAGGTCACATGGAGACCAAGTTCAAGGTTTGCAATTATCAAGAGGAGTGTAGTAAGCAATTTGAAGTGACAAAACTCAAATGCAATGGGTAATATTGTTTTTTAGTTATACTCTTGTTATTTAGCAATAAAATTTGTTGTTGGTCATGTGTAGAGCATTTTGATATCTTTGATTTTGGTTTGCTTATGAACAATTTTGATGGAGTTTGTTAAGCAACTAGTTATGGGTTTCTTGAGTATTGTGTTTTCAATCGTTAAGAGGAAATGGGTAAAGGTATTTGTTTTTGACAATGGGTAAAATGATGGAAATGTTGTTTATAATGATTTTTTGAAAAAGCAGTAAATTAGTATAACACTGCTCATTTTCCTCTACCTATCAGAAATAGTTTTGTTTATTCTCTCACCTGTCATGGGAAATTTGTAACTGAAAGGAATTTCAAAAGGAAATTAAAGGGAATTATATAAACAATGTTACTTGACAATGTAATGTGAGGGTTTTTGAAGAAGAAATAAGAGACTATATATTGAGACAGTATTTAGAATCATAATGCAAAATAAGTTGTAAAATACATCTAATATTTTGACGACTCCCATTATGATTTTTTAGGATATTAATGTATTGGTTTTTGAAAATGATAGTTATGCAGTGAAATAGAGCAACCCCTTGTATTGATTTTTTTTATGATTGAAACATGCAATGATAAGATCATGTCAATGAGACAAAATGACCTTCGCTAGTGAGGCCTATAATCAGTGAGATTCAAATTTTAATAACCTAGTGAGGCAAATTTTTTGAGTGGTTTTTCTACCCCACGAGGGTTTTCCACTCAAGACAAAAACAATGCTATTATCTTGTTGACTTGACATGATGATCTTATGTGTTTAATTGCTTTAATGTTTCTCATTTCAGTTTTATGATTGCATTTAGTTCATGAATGTTTTAATCATTAAAAATATTAAAAACATGCATTGTTTGAAGATTGTTAAAGGAAAAAATAATTTAAGACACTGATTCACCCCCCCTCTTAGTGTCTTCATTGTTGATGTTTTAGCTATGGGAGATATCCTTCTCTCAAAATCAAAATAATAAATGATATATAAATATTATTTTAAAGGCCGACCCAAGATGAAAAGTTGCCTTGGTTCTTGAATGAGGCTGACCCTTGTGAAGAGTCGCCATGCTTGTGAAGAGGCACCTTACTTTGTATATATGGGAGGAGATGCTCATTCATTTGATCATCAATTTTATTCTAAAGAGACATTCACACTTATCAAGGAGTTCGTGCATCTACAACAAATCATATTATTGCATAAAGAAAATTGACATTAAGGAGAGATCATATAATTGTGTATTTGCATCTAAGTGAGGTGTGATTCTTTATTGTATTATATTGGTCTTGTGTGTGGCCAAGATTGTAAGCAAATTTATTCTCCTTTAAATTCAATATATAAGAGAGATATTTTGGCTTGGTTTTTCTCCCTCGAGAAGGAGGGTATTCCCAGGATAAATTCTGTGTTCTTTGTTCACTGTGTTGAATTTTCTGTTAATTTGCATTTCTTATTAAAACAATAACATGGTATCAGAGCGGGTTCAGGGGAAATTCAATCAGAAGTAATTGTAGATTTAAGATCACTTCTAGGTGTGGAGCAATTTTATTTTATTTTTAAGCTTCAGGTGCTTTCAAGAAGTTCGATATTTGAAGCTTCGGTTGTGATAGATTATTTTTTTAATATTGGAGCAACAAAACAATATAGAGATATTAAGAGGAATTACATCTGAAAGCAACAAGTTAGGTTTAGATATCACTATGAGAACAATTTTGGAAGTATATGACTTTGGTGTGGTTGTATATGGAAAATCATGAGCTGTTGTTGGTGTGAGTGGATGTGATGGTACTTTGGTTTCTTGACATTATGAAGATCTGTGCAGGATGTAATGGAGTTATGTTTTGGTTCTTGCTAAAGACAATGTGTAGGTTCTATGTTATCTCCTCTCATTCTTGTGTCGGATGGGATGATTTTAATGGAATACTTAGGTTTGAAAAACAATGTTCATTCTTCAAGTCATATGAGCTTTTTTGCATTGGTGTAAAGTTTGGAAATTTACCTATGATGTATACATTTGAGGCTTAAGAGATTTCAGGGAACTCTATCATTTACATTTAATAGCTGAGAAGGGACTGCAAGACAAGCACCTGACTACATCCATTGACCAACATAAAGAGATAAGTATTTTATGTTTTAATGATGATCATGAATTTTATAGTTAATAATAATTCATGCAATAACATTGGGAATAGTGAATCATGTATGCTTCTAGCATTGATATTTCTCTTTGAGATAGTTTTGAACTATTATTAATCTCTCTAAAATGCTTCCAAGATGGATCAAGGAGCAAAAGGATGATGAGAGATTGCATAAGGAATTCAAGGGAGGAAGAGCTTGCTACATCCTATGAGGAAGACATGCAGGCTGAAGAAATGAACAAACATGAAGACATAGATTGCTACCATGGGATTGAGTTGGTGGCACATAACTAGAGACGTTTCTTCAAAGAGGAGAAATTAAAATTCAAAGGGAGTTTGACAATTCATCAGAGGTAACCTTGGACGAGGAGGTCAAGAGGCTGATGCAAGTACTTGGAGCTTCAGAGGGAGTCAGATCATCATGAATATCTGTTGTAATGTATATTTCTCTGTGATGAAGAAGTATGAGGTGAAAGCCCGTGTTAGTGTATATTTCTCTGTGAAGGAGAAGTATGAGGTGAAAGCCCTTGTTAATGTATATTTCTCTATGATAGAGAAGTATGAGGTGAAATCCCTTGTAGTGTATATTTCTTTAAGTCGAAGAAATATGAGGTGCGAGCCCTTGTCCATCTGTGAGATGGAGATGTGGTTCTTTCCACACATAGGAGTAGCCATGGTGGACGTCATGTTGAGAGACTCCATTACGACATCACATTGAGAGACTCCATGATGAACCCTTTGTACTTGTGTTTTTCCACACATGGGAGTAGCCATGGTGGATGTCATGTTGAGAGACTCCATAATGACATCACGTTGAGAGACTCCGTTATGGACACTTGTGCATATGTTTCTTTCCACACATGGGAGTAGCCATGGTGGACATCATGTTGAGTGATTCCATGATGATATCACGTTGAGAGACTCCATGATGAACTTTTTCTCAAATGGGTGTAGCCATTCTAGATGTCATGTTGAGAGACTCCATGACATGGATATCTGGAAGGATACCTCCCTAGCTAAGAGGGAGTGTTGATGTTTTAGCTATGGGAGATATCCTTCTCTCAAAATCAAAATAATAAATGATATATAAATATTATTTTAAAGGCCAACCCAAGATGAAAAGTCGCCTTGGTTCTTGAATGAGGCCAACCCTTGTGAAGAGTCACCTTGCTTGTGAAGAGGCACCTTAATTTTTATAAATGGAAGGAGATGCTCATTCATTTGATCATTGATTTTATTCTAAAGAGACATTCACACTTATCAAGGAGTTCGTGCATCTATAGTAGATCATATTATTGCATAAAGCATATCGCCATTAAGGATAGATCATATAATTGTGTATTTGCATCTAAGTGAGGTGTGTTTTTTTATTATATTATATTGGCCTTGTGTGTGGCCAAGATTGTAAGCATATTTTTGCTCCCTTAAATTCAATATATAAGAGAGATATTTTGGCTGGGTTTTTCTCCCTCGAGGAGGGTTTTCCCAAGATAAATTTTGTGTTCTTTGTTCACTGTGTTGAATTTTCTGTTAATTTGCATTTTTTATTAAAACAACAACATTCACCACTCCAACAAAACTTTTTTTTTTTGCAAAAGAATAATTTGATTTATGATAATAAAAATGAATAAAATATTAATAGGATTAACTTTAGAAAATTTGATTTATGATAATAAAAAAAATAAAAATTCAATATATTGTATTTATCAAACATTTATAATCAATTATACATATGAGAACTATATAATCTAATAATTGGTATTGTTAGCTATACCCTGCAAGTACTCACAAATATTGTTGGTCTTGTCATTATTTAGCCACTACATTGTTTATCCGTTCAACATAATCTTTGTATTTTTTCTTTTTTTTGCTGCTCTTGACCACTTAAATATTGTTCAATTCTAACCTCATTTATGCTCTATTCTCTTTTAATGTTGTCAATGAATTTCCAAATATTGGGATGATGTGTTGAAATTTGTTGTTTGAATCCTATGTTCCAACCTTCAATTGAATTAATAGTTTTGGGAAAATATTTTGAAACTCCCTCATAACAATTCCACATTTCAATTGGGAATTTTGGTGGCCATTGTCGTTGAAATCTATCAGGACATCCAATCCATGTATCCTCACAATAATCAACTAAATCTTTAGCTTCAAGAGATATAATATTGCTCTCACATAGTGTGTCAAATGCGTTTATTACATTACACATAGGTACAAATGCTAAGGAAGACAACAAATAGATACTCAGAGAAAATTCAACATCATTTTCATAATGATTCTTTAATCCACGAGCTTGTATTTTGCAAAAAATGCATTGGAAAAAATGAAAAAAGCACCCATGTAATTTTTCCATTGGAAACATTGCTTTTGTTGCACTTATCATAGCTTATTCAAAATCTATTGTTATTGATCTTGGCAATGCTAATGGTACCAACTCTTTTATTTTTTGAAGTAATCATATATACATATGTTCAATATTATCAGGCAACAACACATATACTAAAGGCAACATGCATTTTTTTGTAGCCCATGCAGAGTATATAATTGGTAAAATAGTTGTGGAATAGTTTTAAAAGTGCCATCAACATACCAGTGTTCGCATTGCATGAATTCTTAGAGATTTCTTTCGGTAGAAAATATTAAAATCCTATTGCTATCAGGTCTAGAATCAAATAGTAAAAATAGCTCTCCGTGATGTGTTTTTGTATATTCTTCAAGAAAAATTATGTTTTCTCGATGCATTGGGATAGCAGTCCCATCACATTGTTTAGCTCTTATATTTCTTATTTTTCTCTTCATGGTATCCATACTTGGAAGTTTAGCAACTGCTGCTTGGCTGCATTCAACAATAGCATTTCCTATTACAAATTGAGGTGTATCACACGCATTTTTAGCACTATCACTAATATCATTCAAAATTTTAGTGGCTTCAACTTTCGCTATATCTACAATATGGTTATGTTCATTAAATTGTTTAATGATCACATCACCTTTAGTAATCACACGAGAATGACACTTGGTTTTTTGATAATCTTCACATTTCCAGTGAACTTTGTTTTCAATTTTTTTTTCTTTATGAAAGAAATAACCATCAATAAACAATTTTTTCCTACCTTTTTCGGTTTGATAAAATTTAAGTGGCATTTTTATTGTAAAAACTTAAATAGATCGCTATATGAAACAATAAAACAATGATGAAAATGAAATCTTATATACTATATGTGGAGTAGAGATGGATTGTGAAGGATAGTCGATGGGCATAGAAATAAAAAAATTAAAATAATGCAAATAAAATAAACAAGCTAAAATAATGCAAAATGAAAATAAAAGAGATGAATAGAAATTACGAACCAAACCTAACACAAAGAATACATCAACTTTTAATATATTATCATGTTAAAATTATTTGTATCAAAATAAACATAAAAAAATTTACTATTGAGATGAATAGAAATTACTATGGGAAATAAACACCAATACTTAAAAATAAAATTGTCAATAAATTGTAACTGAGGTGAAAATTATATATATATATATAAAATATTAATGGCGGTTAATTTTCCTCGCAATGAATTGTTGGAGATGAATTTTATTTGGCAATGAATTTTTCATGGTGGTGAATTTTCCCACGGTGAATTGTTGGTGGTGAATTTTCCATCGGTGAATTGCTAACAATGAATTTTCCTAATTTACCCTTCTCATTGGCACTTATCTCATATGTATTTTTCTAAAACAAGATTGGTTAAAAATCATAATAATCACCTGATCAACAATATCGACAAGGTCAAATTCAATAGTTAGTGGGGATATACATATACTTGTTACCTTCCTCTATGCAAAATAGACATTCAAGTCTATCCTCAATAATAATGAAGTCCTGACTATTTACTTAATTATTTAACTACACTATTTAATTGATCCTTGAACACAATTTTATTACTAAATATCATTATGTGACTTGATATCTAATACATATAACTTACCTTGTCAACTCACCTTAGGTATACCTGTCATCAGTTTGAGTTGTCCCAAATTTACCCTTTACGATGTTTAACCAATAATCTTTTTGAAATTTTTATGATCTTCAAAGGTCTTATTTCATTCCCAAATATTATCCTTTTCCAAATGACATAAAAGATATTAACCAATCATTTAGACTAAAGTTAGGTACACATAATTCCTTTGCTCATATCAATTTTAAATTTGTTCATCATATGATACTTGTACGACATCTCAATCCCACGTGCTCACATACATGCCTAACCGATTTACCAATTCACATTTAATGAAACACATTTACTACTATAATCATTTAAACTAGGTCATCTAATAATTCATATCAATTTTAATTTTTTTCATCATATGATACTTGTACGACATCTCAATCCCACGTGCTCACATACATGCCTAACCGGTTTACCAATTCACATTTAATGAAACACATTTACTACTATAATCATTTAAACTAGGTCATATAATAATTAGAACATTAAACATGTGTTTGGGTACAATTTCAATGGTCTCAATTACCTTTAGCTTAAATAAATATGTCTTCCGCAATTACACACATTTTAACATAATGTTCTAAGAGAGTAAAAAGTAGAGATTTACTCAAAATATTTGTTTGTGATTCCAATGCTATATCATATTTAAATAATGTTGGTCAAGACATCAAATGATTTACTAATCTAGCATAATTGAACCTATCAATGGATCACAAAAGTTATAGACGGATTTGGGCCTCACACATTCCTTGTAAATAACCATCTTTTGTCTTAGAAATTAAAATTGGTGTAAAAGTGGATGTACCCTCTTGTTGAGCCATTTGTTTGATTAGTCATTTGATGAAATCCTTTTTTTTTTTAATTATAGGAAAAATAAGTTTCGATGGGGCCCCGAAACCCATTACATTCGATTTTGAAGGGCTCTGTAACCCTTACCAAGTCAAGCATGTTGCATATAAGATAATTCACATACAATCAACAACCAAACAACAACAACAAATAACAAGAAGTCATGACAATGCAAGCTGCAATAGAACATAAAGAGAGGGACAAGATCCCTTAACAACCAGGTTTTAACTAGGACCTAGAACCATTAGGTAGACATTGGAACTGCCTACATTAACCAGGCATCAACAAACCAACTACTCAGGAAAGACATCACTGAGCCAAGAAGAAAAAGAAACTTCATGATGGAGAACACCATCAAACCCATACCCATAATCAAAAGCACTAGCAACTCTAAAGACCCCACCTCAATAGGGGATTTAGAAAGCACACCGAAACACTAAAGCACATTAGTCTTCTTGTAGCAGCACCCCACCAGAACCATTCCCACCTCCACCTTAATAGGAGTGAGCTCCCCTCTATAAGAGAAGAAGAGATGAGAGCCATGCAAGATTTGGATATGGAGATAGCTTCCAAAGATCTAAAGGCCTATGGAAAGCACAAAATACTCAGAAGATCAATATGACAAGAATAAACTATATTCCTATCAATGAAAGCAAAAAGAGACAATGTAGTTGTGTGTACAATGTAGTAGAGACCCCTTGGTTATATAGCCAAGGTGAGATGCAAGATGTCATAGGATTCTGAAAAGTGTCTTAATCATATGACATGAGACAACTTGACATAACTACTTAGGTCACATGTGTTATTTGTTAAGATATAAGATAACAAATAATGACAACTAGCACCTTCTAGAAAGAATCTTTGGACCTAAGAAAACTTAACATGTGAATATGTCCACTAAGTCCCTAGTAAGTGAAATAACTAGGTACAAGAAATTTATTCACACTAACACCCCCCCTTAAGTGCAACTTAGGGAGAAGATTATTATGCAAATGACACCAAGATGCAAAGATGGGTCCCGACTACTAGGCCATGTTAGGTACCCATGTACAAATGCAATGCAAAGAAATCTCTCACAACTGGAAAAAAATGAGAAAACCCAATGGGACAAAAATCCTCCCCAAAAGAGAGAAACAAAATAAGAAGCTTGCTCTAGGAAGGACAAAACCTCGAGTGAGGAAAAATTCCCCCCATAAGAGACAATGGAGATAGTCCATGCAACCCTCCCTCAAAGGTGAGTCCTTGCTCAAATGTCACAATGCCAAGAGTCCCCAAATCTTAACTAAAGAAGGAGACAATGCAGAACAATGTGAAGACTGATGTAGAGTGGATCAAGGATGATGATGAGTCCTCCAAATGCTATTACAAAAGAAATGCCAAATTATGACAAGCACTGATAGAAAGAATCAGGTACAACTACAAAAGATGTCAACATAATTGGTGACAAAGTTGAAACTGTCAACTCAAGAGTAACTGTAGAATCTATCGATGAAGAACTATAGATGAATCCACACTGCAACAAGAATAAGGTCAAGACCAAGGAGACAATTGTATGAGTATCAACTCTAGACACTCTCTTGACAAATTGATATATCCCTATCTCAATTGGAGACAGGTACCAAGTCTCTGGAAGTAGAACCAAACTGCTGAAGATAGGTAGAGTGTTATAAAATAGGAGTGTCTCACATATGGTGTTTAGTCCATCTCACTGAAAAGCATTGGTAACCAGACACTGTATTTGCTGAGCATATAGGAACTAACACTGGATACATAGATCAATCCAAAGAAGCATAAAATATGAAAGACTACAATAAAATAACAAGATTATGGCACTTTATTTTAGTGTGATTACAACATTACAAAGAGGATAACTACAAAAAACATGATGAAAAATTGGAAAAACTACATGATTAACTCTAAAGAGCTCAAAGCGACCTTTCCAACATCATAAGAATCGCAAAAACTGGAGGAACGGTGAAAAAGTTATGAGCTCGGGAGTGCAAAATGGACATTTGAATTTGAAGAGCAATAAATGCAACCAAACAACAAAATTCTATAGAAAAACTTGTACCACTAGAAAGTTGAGATCGCCACCTTTTCAACGATATTTCGTTTGCAAAATTTTGCCATCTGGAGCAAAAGTTATGGAAAAACAAAAAAAGGCCTAGAAAAAGGCACTTTATTCTAAACAGGAGCAAAAAATCCTCACTAACTGAGTGCAAAAAAAGCTGCCCCTGGTCGCGGCATATGACCCCCTATAGCTAAAAAATTAAAAAAGTATTACCATCACCACCATTGGTGGTGGGCAGATGGAGCGAGCGGAGTGGGGGTGGTGCCCCGATGGCCGCACCACTCAGGGGCCACCCCACCCCGTGACTTTACATAATAAATTATGCTTCTAATGTATGTCAGCCAAGCTTTTAAAACCAAAGTTTTAAAAAAAAAATTTAATACATATAAAAAATGGATCAATCAATGCACCTGTTGATGATTTGAAAAGACTGTGGAATATGCAGATGTATGCAAACTGTCAAAAGATATGTCGATTTGACTAACAGATCATACCCTTCATGTAGACCCAAGAGGAATATTCAACCGATTATAAATGAAGAGTACCACCAAAAATGAATAATTAAGAGGTACCGTGACCTCCACTTGTCGATGGAAACAAACAGGCTTTGGTAAGTGTACCCTCTGCATACCAGGTGATAGCCGAACTACAAGAATGACCGTCAATGTATGTACAAGATGAGTGGACCTAATGTGATCAGAGTTTGCAAGCTAGAGGACACTGATCAATGATTTGATGGATCCAAATAAAATCTCCAATGACCGTCGGTGGAGGAAGTACATCGAAGGAAGCTATAATGCCCCACCATGCAACCCCAAAGGAAACTAATACATCTCACATTTATGACACAATTTTTTTTTAAAGTAACTAGCATGCAACATACTATTAACATGCAACACTTGAAATGAAACTATGCGTGTACAACATATGACAAAGTCCCTTGGGGTTACATGACTACATTACATTATGAATCAATGTCTATTACATTACATGAAAGATAAGCATCCACCGACATCCAAAATATAATAACATGAATATGGAAATTGTATTTATAACATGAAGATAGATCGCTCAAGGATTACATCAATTCAATGATGCTTCCCATCATGAATGGGGAAAGTACAATATCATGGAATAATACAAATGATATGAGTTTAAAGCATCAAAATTGGATCCAACACTGGTATAGCTCTAGAGTCACAACAACTGGTACAACTCTGCACAACTCAATCATTGGTTGGGGATGCAATGGGGTGCATAGCATTTTCCACCCAACCACGTGGACCCGAAGGCCCACCCCTCGTGCTAGGAGAAACCTCAATGAAAAACCATCAAGCAAAGGAAGGATTACAAGACTCCACTATATGAGCAACAATAACATGAGAGAACATCCAACACATGACACATTCAACACAAGAAAACATCCACTCAAGAAACATCTGCTTCCAGAGGTACATAAAAAACAAGCATACAAGGTTGTTAAAGGGTGGAGTTTCATTGAATAGGTTGCCATGGGTTACCCTAGCGTAACCTTCCTAGGCTTTCAGCCCCATCCAGGGTTATCTTGGTAACCTCTACCAGCCGTTAGACCCCCATGCACACTATGCAAGATCAACATACCTTGAAAAATTACTATGCAGAGGCGAGGCAGATGATCTTGCCATTCTAGGCCTTCCCACTCATCCCAAGCCTAAATGAGCACTTGGGGCCATGAGTGAGGCTACATTATTTGAATTGATGTGTGATACTACCTGACCCCCTAATTAATTAATTAAGTTATCACTTGATTAAACTCACAATGGGTTATCGTAGACTAGCTACTTTGGGTGTTAGCCTTGTCTGAGAGCCACTCCCCCAACTAACAATAAAATCCCATAAACACAAACGCTGCAAGAAAACTTGCACAAACCAACAAAACCATATAAATATGCACATAAAATGAGGCAAGCAACAACTCACACAAGATCTCCATTAAAAACCATTTCCACCGTGCAAGGCTCAAACCCACATAAACATAATCCAAGTGTAAAGGTCGACCATCATCAAATAAAAAAATCATGAAACCACCCACTTACAGGTGAAACAACATAAAACTCAAATAAATGCTTCAGGTTTGATATGGGTTATCCAAGGCAGATTCTCCTAGGTCGTCGGCCCCTATACCAACCCTTGCAAGTAAAAATCATATCCCCTCTATCCTCTGGAAGACTCTTAAAATGCTAACACAAGGGTTCCCCATCAAAGAAATGTCAACAATGACAAGATCTCAAAGAGCTATTTTCATCCCACAATTAACGAGTCGACAAGTATGAAATAATGAGTGGCAACATCCCAATGAAATCTTCAAACTCATCCAAAGCTAACATAATCAATTCAATACCAAATCAACCACATATACCAATAGTAACATCGACCAACGGGCATCCAAGGGAGACCTCAATTTTCTCCTCACAGGATAGCCAACTACAATAACCCAACAACTTACAATTCGGCTAATAAATAATTTAGACAAAATCAATAGCCACGACAACAATTGCAATCCATAAAACATTATTTCCATTTACTTGACAAAACACATTACCTAATCAATCAATCATCACATTTAAATCCAAGAAGACATCCCTTAATTAAGCAATATTACAACCTATTATCAATCCATATCTTACTCACTAAATTTCAAGGATAGATTACCAGCCACAATTTACATTTATAAGTAGTTAAAGTAATATTAATCTAAGAAATAATTTTATTTCTGTCATGAATTAAAGAAACCATCAATATTATAATTCAAGATTTATATACAATTTATAGAAAGGAAACACTAATCTATTTAAGAGTTTATCTAAAATCCCCTTTCATTATGGTTATCTATATGACAGAAGCTAAGAACTTTTATTCATATGCTCAAGTAGACTATATCCCTTAAATAAAATAATACATAAAGCTTATATAAAGAAGAGACTTTTCCCACATTTAAATAGAACTCAACAACTATTTAACTATAAATCTTCACATAAACAATTATCATAAGCCTAATGAGTATTTAGCTAATTATCTAATATATTTTCTAGAATGATCTTATAACAAAGAACATCAAACTTAAATAACTTTTACGATAAGACAATATACTTTCTCTCTATTTCAAATAAATCAATTCTTCTAATAACTTAATGTTTCTAACTTCATTATTTGCTATAATCATCTAATTTAACACGGGAGAACATTATTTTCTTAACATTTAATTACACAATTAACTACTCCTTAGTTATTGCATTGATAAGTTTTAACCTCTATATAATATATACAAAAATCAGACGACGAAATTCTTTCTTCCAAATTAAGATATTCCACTACCTATATATCCAATATATATATAAACATAAACATATATATATATATATACATAAATATTTATGTAAATACAAATACCTATGCATATATATATTATATATAAATATATATACATATATACATCTAACATTTCCATTTCTTTCTAGTTGTTGTTATCCAACAATAAATCAGATTATAGAAAGTACACTCATAAATGCTCCCACCCAATTATATTTATAGATATATACAGATGGAAAGCTCATGAATTTGGGTGCCTAATACAAACACCAATGGTAGCCTATTTGGCTTAGATATCTAAAGGTTTTAAACATTTTATCAAGGGCGCCATACATACACCCATACACCCATTAGATACTCAATGAAATTTTATTTCCATCGAATACCAAAGTTAAATATTCAAATGCTATAATAATGTAAATCATTGCCATAACAATATGAATTTTCTAAACATCTTAAGTTCAAGTATTCAATCTCAAGGATGGGTTGATAATATGGGAGACAACAATAATGGGAGAGGACGCGGCTAGAAACAATGTTGGATATGCTAAATGGTAATTACTGTATGCAGTGAAAAGCAAGAAGGAAATCGAAAGCTCAATCAATACACTAAACTCCAACCTAGCTTCCATAAATGATTTGCTCAAATAGATATATCTATCTATTATCTTATGTGGTACTGAAAATAGTATCACTGCATCAACATTAAATTGATGCTAGCATGAGATAACCGATAAAATCAATATTATGAGTGGGCAACCAAATATTATGGTAATCAATTCTATACATGTAAATACACATACTTGGGCCAAGGAGGAATGCTTTGAGGGTTACCTTACAAGTATAATTTGGTGATGAGCATGGTCAGCCTTCAAACGATATTGCATGGGTAAAACATCATTGCATCCCAAACATCTTACAATATTATGCCCATGTAATTAGGATATTGCCTAGCACCTTCAAGTTTGGGAAAAGATTACAACCATTTTATGGTTTAAGAGTGGTGTTTATGATAAGGAAATTACCGTCATATCCAAGGATTCAAAGCCCATCAACCATGTGGGAAAAATGATTAATTTCCACAGACGATCTATAGCAAAAAAAGAGTCTAAAAAGGAAAAGAGAGCTACATTGGTGAAGATAGGGTACCCAACTGCCTCAAAGAGATGAAATCTCATGGAAAGAGATGTGTGTTGGATTTGTACAAAAAGGATTTTTCGACACTTCCAAGCATTTATGGCTGGTAGATAGCGATTTAATCAATAATGTACACAAAAATGAATTTATTGAAAAGGTTTATGAAACACCATGCTGGGGAAAGTAAGGATTGCAGGATATGCATAAATTGGATTTTACAAGAAAGCTCTTGAAATCTTTGAATTATTGAAACCCTCTGGAACACATCCTACAGTGCACTCATCTGAGGAGTTTTCTCAATAGTCTAAAAATATATAATACTGTTAACTTCAAGAGGAAAATGTTGAGTCGATAGTGAATAATGCAAGCCTTTGAGAGTCGTGTTGATGTGGTGTTTTGCACACTTTCTGCAGTACATGGATGCACTACCTCTCTTGAAAGGAAACTTCCAACAACAAGTTGTTGAAAATCGCCCCAAGGTCTCTCGGGTGTCAGGTCATGACTTGTAGGAAATTCCTCATTTGATATTTGATGTGATTTTTCTAGTAATCATAGGGCGGACTTACATAGCTAGATTGAACGAACTAGATCTTGTGAATTGAAGTCTCTAGGATGGAAGTTGATGTGCATTTTGCTGCAGGTTCGAGCAGCAATCTAGAACTCCAATGTTTTCCTGAAGTTTTGGCTTTACAATGTGCAAAGAACCTTAGCATAGACTATTTCTTAAAAAAAGGAAAAAGGGTAGGGAAGAGGGGAGTTTCCCAGATCTGCAACTAACTATGAATAGTGATCATGGAGTTCCTGCTATGGACAACTTCGTTCAAACAAAATTTCACTTAACCAAAAAATTCATAGTCTCATGAAATTTGTGCTATCTTCTATGGTCTGCAAATATTTTACCATTCATTCACCATATACATGCATGAACAAAGATAAAATTTTGAGGAAACTTTAAGTGTAAGTCCATACTAACTTTACACAACCATTTACCAGTAGCAAACAACAAAAAGTATGGACTAGGAAGGCATCTACACAGTAGAATTTTTCATAACCACAAAACAACATAACCAAATCTATCAAAGCAATTTGAAACTAACTAAAAACAACAAAGAAAATCTAACTAAAACATTTAACTATTGGGAGATGCATCATGGAACATGTAGAGAAACTCATAAATGCACCAAAGTCAATGTATTTCCATTAAAATTTCTATAGCATGTCATTACAACAACTCAACTCCCTCTGAAAATGAGAGGAGACCTCCCTATTTATAGTGTCCAAAAAGTAGAATGAATGGCCAAGATTAATTTGCATTGTGTGGCCAAGATCCACTACAAACTACGGTTCTACCTACCCCCCAATATATTACATTTTAAAATACAATTTTGTCCTTATCCCTATTTTGTCTTTTGTAACAACACTATAGCATTTTGTCTTCTAGCTGATTTCTCTTTTACTGTAGCTACTCTATTAGGAATTCTTCACCAATAATAGGGTTTCCTTCTTGCTTCTTCAAAGCAACATACTCTATGAACTTCAGAATTAGCGGCTGTAGCTTATCAACATCAATGATTTCGGATCGCAACACTTGATAACTCCATTCTTGGGATTGTTTGGTGAGATTTTCCTAGTCTTCATCATACTTGGTAGTGCGGTCTCAAAATAGCTTTGACTAGGCAAAGGCTCGGGAAAAAAAGCTCATGAAATCAGTGGTAATTTCATCTGACATCTCATCCTCAATCTTCTTCTGAAAGTGGGGCTTTATCTTCTCCGGGTCCATATGTACAACAAGAATATCATATCCTGTCATTAGTTTCAAGTACCAAACGCAATCGGCTCTAATTTCCTTAGCCCATTCAATGTTTGGATCCACTTTGTTGAGAACCTACTCTAACCTCTCCTTTCGGTTCACAAAATCATGCTTCCATACATTCACCAGTCAGTGGTCATCCTTCTTAAATGCAAGCTCCTTCTCCCAAGTCATGCTTGGCAGCTTGAGAATAGCCTCAATCTTTGAGTAAGTGGAGCCGTATCTCCTTGGGAAGTCAGTGCAAAGTTTCCTCGTACCCTCAAGAGACTGTTGTGAATCCAAGAACTTGTTTGCTATCCTAACAGCATGGCTGATGCCCATGTTCCCTATGTACAAGACCTGCCGGAACCAACTCTCCATGGTCTTGTCCAAGTTCTTCCTCTTTTCGAGCTTGTCTATTTACTCCTTTGACAACAACTGCAGCTAGGCCGAAGATGTGGTAGGAATTTCCTCTGTTGAAGACCATTGTTGGATGTAAGCTATCAAATCAGCTACCTATGCATCAAGCTCTTCTTTTGAAACCATATCCTACTAAATTAAATGCACCACTGTGGTGACAAACTCCTAGAGATGCTCCACTTTCTGCTCTTTAGTAGCTATTCCCAAATCATTGGTGGAGACATTATAGCTTATCCCCTCTTTTCCCACCACTAGCATGGCTAATTGCACGGTCCTTGATCTAGAAGCATCCATTGTCACCTTGGATATGATTTTAGGCTTCTTCTCTTTTCTAGTAGTGATCTGTGCTCAGGCTAGGATAGCCTCCAATCTTGCTTTCAGATCACTCGGGGCGGGAGCCTTTTTCTCAAGCTGCTTTTCCAACCATTCGGGCATCTAATTCATCGTCATCTTTTTCTTCATCCCTTATGACTTCAATTTCTTTATCTTTGGAAATTCCCTTCTTCACCCTAGTGTCCTCTCCTTCCTCTTCATCAAAGTCTCAGATGAATGTTAGGCACTTGTCCTCTTCTTTCTCTTCTTCACGTTATTCTTCATGTTTATGCTCCTCGGGCTGCTCTATTTCAGGGCTCTTATTAGCTTGGATCTCCTAGTCAGGTTGATCTTCCTCTTTATCCTTTTCTTCCTCACATAGAGGTGACACATATCCACATTCTTCCTACCCTCCTGAAGGAGGTACCTCTTCATCATTTTTGGGGCCTTCATCATGTTGTTCACCTATTGGAGGTTCCATGCTTTCCTCCATTTAATAATCTTCTTGCCCTTCTTCCTTGGTAGGTGGTCTTTCTATTTCTTCTTCGACATCCTTTAATTGTCAGGCCAACTCTTCCTCAAAGTCAAGATCAAAAGTTTGTACAATTAATTTTCCTCTGATGTCTTCTTCTTCATCTTCGCTTTCAAAGGATCCTATTTCTTCTTCTTCATGAACCACCTTGTCAATTTGTAGGTGCTCATTCTAGATGTTCATGGTACTCATCTGCTTCCTCCTCCAATGCTTTTGTTGCTTCCACCTCTCACCTTTCCCATTCCGCTAATATTTCCATCGTGGCCTTCATCTCCAAGGGCTTAGTTGGAGGCTTTGAAATTGGAACACTAGCGAGAACTTGCACCAGGGTAGCCTAGATGGTTGGATTCAATAATACTTCAGAAATTTCTGAAGGAGCAATTTGCATGTGCCGGGAAAAAGCCTTTGGAAGCGAGAGTGTTGGTATTCGAATTGTTGTTGTTGCCAACAAGAGTGACGTGGTTGGAGACATGGAGGTGGAGGAGAGCAGAGAAGTTGTGGTAGAAGAAGAATTAACCACCACGACTGGCCCAGTTGGTGAAGAAGAAGCTAGGTGGATGGAGATTTCCACCGTAGGTGGGGATGTGGTGACCATGGCTTGAGAAATGGAAGGAAGGACAACAATATCAAGGGCAACCGATGGGGACTTTGGCTGATCCGTTTCCATTTCTTCTCCTTTGTAAAGGGGATCCTCTTGAATAGCGGGCAGTCCTATAGTGCTTCCTGACCTTTTGTGTTTCTTTGAGGACTCACCCTCTGAAGCTTTCTTTGCATTCACTTTTGGATTTGGCTATTGCTCCTTAATCTCTTTTCTTTTTCTGGAGTGAGTGAGTGGAGGATATTTGGATGTTTCTCCCATCAAGGTTGTAGCAGCTCCATCATCTATTGCACTAGGATCACTATCGAGCCATTGATAGGTCAGGATGACCCCTTGTTGCTTCAGTCGGGCTACTTGTCCATTGACCCATTCTTTGGTACGAGCTTTGATTGGCTTGGTTATGATATCGAGTTCATCGACCTCTTGCTCATCCTAGTCTATTGAAGGAAGCAACAAGTGACCATTGTACCTAGGATCCATAATTGTACTATCATTTTCCTCGACTTGATTAGGTACAGGGAACAAGTTCACCCTTTTTACGAAGTATGAAGTCATTCGCATGTAATTTCTCATGCGGACCTCCTTAGCATCTCGACAATTCACCTAGAAATCTTGAACATGATGCAGATGGGTGTAGTCAGGTCCAAGTGCTTTCCGTGTATGCCCATAAGGGTCCATTTGTGGACGAGTAGTATGAAGCTGGAAATGATACTCAACCAACTCCTTTTCTAAATTTCCAGCACATTGAGAGGTTTGTAGCTTGTACATCCCTTGGCCAAAAGAAAGGGAATAAGGGATCCCCGCCAAATGCTTGCTGCTAAGGAGAGTATGTACATGCCGCAACTGCCAAGAGAGTTCTAACAATATAATCTGGTCATTAGGATATTGGGGCAGCTTGTTTGGTCTTTCTGTGTAGCCTTGGTCATGAATGTATGTGAACTTGGGATACTAAATGAACAGGAAGGCATATTGTTTGAGGAACACCTGAGCACCGTGGGAGACTCGCCTTTCAAAATTGCCTCCAAGCAACCTAATAATGTGACGTATGAAAGCATCATTTACCCTGCAATAGTCCCTCTTGAAATTTCTAAACTGCAACTGAGGGTATCTATAATAAACCTTCTATTCTCGACCAGATTCTTCATCTGGAGCCCTAAATAGTCCGCTGCCTCTATTTAGCCAGTGAATAGACAAGGTAAGATGTCATATAAAACTTGGAGGTTTTCTTAACATTCATGAACTGCTCATGGAAGCAATCACTTATTATTTCCCCACAGTAGAATGTGGTTTGTGTGGCACCATCCTCCTTCCCACGAAGAATTTTCTCAACAAAGTAAACCATCCACCTCTAGAAGTACGCAGCGATGGGGAGGCCCATCACTCTTCTTAGCAGAGTCACCAAGTCATGATAATCTTCATAGAAGTTGCTATAGAAAAGTTCCTAGGGAACCTTAGCAGTGTTGCCCCGCTTCTCTTTGAGCCAATACTGGTTTATGAGTTTCTTGAATCTAGTTGGATCCTAATCCCACATTGCCTTGCAATCTTTAATGGTAGGGATCTCCATCTCCCCGAAGGTGGTAATTTGGAAAGTCTTCGTTATTGCTTGGGGAGACATGTCAACTAGAATGTTCCCATCTCTGTCTATTATGGTCCAGGTCTCAGGTTGGTATGCTTGCCTACAAGCCATGACCAGTTCAAGAGCTATAAGGGAAGGAGGGAAGCCTGTAGTTTTGGAAATTCCACTTCCTCTGATCAGCCTGGCATTGTTTGTGGTTGGGTTGACTTTGACCCTCTATTTAAATTCATCAATATCGACATGGCTGATATTGGTATTTGTAATCTCCTTCTAGAATGTAATAATCTTTGAATGAAATGGCTCCCCTTGGAATTGATACTTCATTTGTTCCTTGTCCTCTTTTCTATGAGGAGCTCTACCTAATTTCTTTCCTTTGACCTTTTTTGCGACTGCCCTCGAGGGTCCTACACCCGATTCCATATATCCTACAAACAAATGCATGACGAACAAAATCAAGCATGAAGACATTGATGTTAGCCAAAATCTCCGTTGGATGAAGTCCAGTTAGAGAGCTCATCATTCATGAGATCAAACATTTATTTCAAGATGTCATTGGCAGTTTTCAGAGGGGAATTTGGTCAGCCTAGGCCCCAAGGGCCGGACTTCCCTGGAAGTAATGTTGTTTTGAAGGGTGAACAAGGCAAGGCAATCTGTATGGTTTCTCCCAACTTCAGATTTGGATGATTTGAAAGGTCCATGTAGGAGAGGGTTCAATTTGAGCATGTGGGTTGAGACTTGTTTCCAATTGGAGGTCATTTAGATCATCGTTGGGGAACTCAGAGTTGTGAGGAGGGAAAGTCATCTAAGGTTTATCGTTTGAAACGGTGGGCACTAGGCGGAATTCAGGGGACGAAGTTCCAGCGGACCAGACCTGGAACTATGTTTGGCTTTCATGTTTCCTTCATTATAACTCTACTGGCAATCAGAGTGGCAAGCTCCAAGGATCGAAAGGATGGATTAATTTTTTCCTTTTGTGATGGTTGAGATGGGACAGACTCTCGACAGTGGAAACCCAACAGAAGCGAAGTCACTTAAGTTTTTGTCATTTGTTGTTCAAGTGGCTTTGGGAAACTTGGGACCTAGAGGGCAGAAAGCAATCACCAGATGGCTATGAGAAACAACGAAGTAGGAGCGGAGGTCCACAAATGGAACTCCACGAACTAGGACTTGAAGGACACCAGGGATATAACAGTTCGTTTGTTTAACTTGGGTGGTGAAGGACGAGGTGGGTCCCAAGGCTTAGGTGGATAGGGTCATCTTGTTGTTCAAAATGGTGAACACTACTCGATGTCTCGGGGATGGAATCCTGTGGGAACATGCCTAGGAAGCCTGAAAGGAGGCCGAGAGTTTAAATTTTTGTTGAGTCCTGATAGCAAACCTTCAAAGGAGATCCAGGGTCGCGAGCCCGGGAGAACATGCCACCATTTCAAAGTTGTTTGAATTTTGAGGTTTTCTAAATAGCGACGGGGAGGCTTGGGTCTGAAGGGCGTAGACGCTCTGTGGGAAGAATGGTGCTGAGGTGATAAAGTTCCAGATTCAATTTTTATGATGATTTGGAGGTTTTCTTGGGATTTTACAACATGGGTTTTTAGGTCTAATCCTCCTCTATCAAATGAAGTTATTTTAATCCTATTTTGTTCATCGTTTAAATGTGAAATCACCAAACAACATGCATGAGGGTGGAAGGAAAACCTACCTCAAGAACTTGGTGAAGGAGACTACCAAATCCACGAAGAATCAGTCGATGAAGGCAACGAGAGCGAGGGAAGCGAATGACGAAGGCACTGGATTCTTCTAACTCACTCTGAACTCTTCCAACCAACCTGACATATGAAAATTATAGGTTGAGTTGAATATTTATACCCCTAACAACATTTAATACACCTTATTAATGCGAGTTCTCAAAAGGTTGGTAAATTCAAACTTTGAGATGACGGTCGGCGGTTCGGGAATCAGAGGCCAGAAGGACACGAGCAGATGACTGCTTCAAATGTTAAAGTGAAAAACACCAGCAAGAGGAGGCACGGGGTCTGGTGGGTAGAACTCTAACAAAGGATGGTCGTCCCAAAAGGGAAAACTCACAATAGTCCCGGGTAGAGAAGTCCAACGGACTAGGCCTGGGGCAAGTGAAGGATGGCAACTTTGCAACGCAAGTTATGAGGATGGTGGTCAAGGAGTTGGGTCCCAGGGCACGAGAAGGTGAAGGCCTTTAGCTGTTTGAAACAACGAATCCGTAACAGAAATCCGGCGAGGGAAACCCACCAAGCCGGACCTAGAGGACCCTAGGGCCACTGGCAGAGGAAAACTACCAAAGGAACCCCATGAAGACTCAGGACTTAGGAAATTTTGAGGGGATAAAACATGGTCAATTTAAGATAAGGCTTTGGAAACAAACTGACCATTAGGACACCAAAACGAGGGCACACAAAATGAGGCAGCGACAAAATGACCCAACAAGTTAAAGAAAAGAAAGAGTCCCCGTTTCAAACAGAGCATGTGTGATAAGGGCACAACAAGTCAAAATAATAGACATTTTAGGTATTGGGGCCTTAAAATGTATATTCACATGTTTGAGGTGTGTTGTAAGATATTTCCACAAAATGATATCAACTTACTAAGTTATGTGATTTGAAAACTGTACAGACTTTGATATGATTGATGGTATGGCCTTAGCTATATCTGAAATAAACAGGCAAAATATTTTATTTTAAAAAAACCATTAAAAGGGTAATACATACCCACAAGTGCATTTCATGAACAACATCATCCTTCAATGCAACACATACGTCCTTGAGAAGTAGTTTAACTATGGTATTTGGCTTCAAAATTCCAAAAGAAAAGTGAAGACAAGTGTTACTTACCTCTATATAATGTCACCCTTTAGAATTAAATGGTGAGTAAGCTTCAACACATAGGAGATTCTTAGAAAAGTAGCATGGCCCCTGAAGCTAGTTGCTCAGATGTTAGGTTACATTCCTCTCTTTAACCTGGTACTCCGCCTATGGACAATGAAGGGATTTTTTTGTGTAGAAAACTCCACCCCCATCATTCCTTTTACTCCTCTGAGCTTGCTCCCAGAGAGTCCAAGACAATCCCCTAGAATTTTTGGGTGGAAGATAATACACATAACCCCTAGGTGACCCCATTAGGAACAAAGAATGTGAGAGGATAGCTTACCTATTGAAAGAGAGAGATCCAAGTATAACTATGTAACTATTTTGTGAGATCTTCGATTATGCAGGTTGGGCTTGGGGCTCTTGGATGGCAAACACAAGGAATTCAGATGGAGCCAATGAAGTGGAGCCATCTGGTACTGAGGAAACCATTGGTATCTCCAGAGTAAAACAAGAACCACAACATAAACACTTTAACTTGGTTTTGTAAACTCACATACTCATAAAATTCTTTACCACATACCCCCCCAATTTTGAGACCTGGGATGCCAACTAGTATTCTAGCCCTTCATGCAAACTACTTGCAGTTTCAAATATAGAAAATGTAACACCTTCCAAGACAAGTGTAGAGCCCCTACATTTATTTTTGAGCCATATAGTTACAATTTCTTATTTATTTTCTTTTGTTTTAGTTATAAAGAATCTTTAATTATGGACTGCATTTACCCTCTACAGAGCGGTTACAAAACTGTCCATGCAAAATTCTATAATTAGATCTTTATGTGAAACTGACATAAAATTGCATTTAAATTTTATTTATTATACTATTATTCATTACTTCCAGAATCATTTTATTTTATTTTATTATAATATTCATGTTTGATTTATTTAAATCAATTTAAACATTAATTATATTTTATTTGTCAAAATCACAAAAGTATTAAATTTTTTATTTAATTTATCATAATACCTCAAAACACAAATTGAAAAAATTGAATCTATGCCAAACCACACCTAACTTCATAGTAAAATAGAAAGCATCACAAGATGACACAAACAGAGGGGCACTACAGAAGTAATCACAGTACTAGAAATTGCCAATCCTGTACTCAAATGATGCTGATGAGCAAGCTGATTTCTCCACAATGAATGAGGATGATGTACTCAAGTGTTGGTGCCAAATGAATGGGCGTTGACAATATCAAGAGGTAAAAGAAGATATAGTCAGATTTGATTGTGGAAAAAAATGACCGGGTCCAAGGTGATTTGAATGCAATTGGAAAATCTTCAAATGACCACAACCAAAGTAAAGCTGACTAAAGGAAGAAATGACTAATGGTTTGAAGAAATTAGCCGATAGTGGGGTTGGTGGTAGGAATTAACCGATCTGTTTGAACACCAATTGTTGATGGTAACAGAGGACAAAGGTACAGGTGATTCAGACCAGCAAGAATATTCATCCAAAGATGCCAATGCCATAGAATATTCTACCCGACAATGAAATTTGCCCCAAATTTTTAATATTTTACTGAAATATTTTTTTGCAAAAATTATTTCGACCTGGGGGGTTGTAAGGCCTGCTCAAGCAATTGTTTTTTGGAGCAAACTCCAATTGAAATTGTCCAAAATCGACGATTTGGTAGTCGATATTTATGCTTTCGGGCCTCCTGGATGTGATGGTAGGGTCATTTTTGACCCGAACAACTCCAAAAGTATGGATACCTTTTGGATCAGGCAACCAACACCCAACTTCAAACGCTTGCAGATTTGGCCTCCAATGTCCAACTAGGACAAAACAAAAGGAAAATATAACTTTCTTTACCACTTTAGATGCAATGATGATCTCAGATCTAATGTAACAAGCTCCCAAAATGCACTTGCAATATAAATCTAAAAATGGAACCCCCCCCAGAATCTGATATTTTCATCACACAAATACAAGATTGCACTCAAGATCTCCCAAAAGACTAACCAAAGGCACTCAACTTGCTGTGATAACATGTAATATTTTTCTATGGAGATATCCACCCAAGATCTAAAGGCCTAGGGAAAGCACAAAATACTTAGAAGATCAATATGATAAGAATAAACTGTATTTCTATCAATGAATGCAAAAAGAGACAATGTAGTTGTGTGTACAATGTAGTAGAGAACCCTTGGTTATATAGCCAAGGTGAGATGCAAGATGTCATAAGATTATCACAAGTGTCTTAATCATATGACATGAGACAACTTGACACTACCTAGGTCACATGTTTTAGTTTTCAAGAGATAAGATAACAACTAATGCCAACTAGCACCTTCTAGAAATAATCTTTGGACCTAAGAAAACTTAACATGTGAATATGTCCACTAAGTCCCTAGTAAGTGAAATAACTAGGTACAAGACATTTATTCACACCAACAAGCCCCAACCTCCAAATCCTTCACTCATTTTCCAACACAGGCTCCACCTCAATAGGAACAAGAAAATACTCTCCACCAAATCTACAACAACCATCTCCACCTCCATAGAAGAGGGCTTCACCTCAATGGGAGCAGTCTCCACCTCCATAGAAGATCCCACTTGTAGATCCAGAGAGAAAGAAAATGCTTCAAAAGGAAGGACAATCATAACCTCTTTAGGCATAGCAAGGTACAGGTACAAGACAAGAGCACACACTTCATCCAACAGAAAAAAACCCAAAAGCATCTGAGCCTTAAGAATAAAAAGTTGAAATTGCTCAGCCCCAGAATGATCCTCAGTCACCAACTCACCAAGGCCATAACTCCTCCAAGAAACTATAGGGAGGCCAAGAGCCACACAAAATAACTTCAGAAGATTAGAAACCTCCAAAAAATAATGGCATGAGTACATACTAGGTTGCTCTAAAAAGACATCAACAACCACAACAAGAGCTTCCTTAAGAAGCAATAACAACTGGGTATCCAAAAATAGATTTAAACTCCACCTAGCCCACAAACCATAGATAAAAAAAAAGGGTAGAAAACCCTCCCACAGAGAATAGAGGGTAGTCCATATCCAAACAACAAAGGGGCAACAAAAGACCATACCCCAGCAAAGCAATCAACCCTAAAGGACAGGCCCCCACAAAATCATAAAAAAGAAAGGTTGCCTCCAAAGCAAAGACCATCCTGCACAAAAAAGCCCAACAAATTTTAAAATCCTTCAAAGATATAGCCCTCATCAACCAAAAGGAGTCCAAACCAGCTTTTAAAACAAACCAAAGATCTTGAATCCACATAGGGACCGCACAAACAACATAGAAGGCAAGGAAATCAATGACCTACCAAGAGAAGAAGCACACCTGCAACACAAGAGAAGAGATCCCCGAAAAAAGAAAGAGACACAAATAGGATCTGGGGAAAAACACAAAACTCAGATAGAGTAACAAAAAAGTTCCCAAGATAGATTCAGTACCAAGCATAAGGGAAACCATGAGCCAAGGGATCACTGATGACCCCACCAAGAGCCCCAAACAGATAGGGGGTGTAGAATAGAGAATGGGCCAAAGAAGCCCCCGTGAAGGAAAGAGAAGCAATCTTTGTATCCCGCAAGGAAAAAGAGGGGTACACAAGAAGAAACCCGCCACACCCACCAACCACAGCCTCTGCCAAACCAAGCAGAAGCAGCTTCTTAAAAGACCCTAGAGCCAAAAAAACAAGCCCGAGGATGGCAAGCACCTAGCGATCCACATCATCTTCATTAGAATCAAAGTATCCACCTCCATCATTGCCTGAAGAGTTCAAATTTGGAGCCCTGCTCCTTCTCCCGCTTAAATGTTGTTGTTTCCACTCCATTTACATAGTTAAGTATATATTGAACACCATTTTCTTGATAAATTAGTAAATCCTTCATTTGTTGCATTTGTTCCTTGAGCTCTTTCTTGGTTTTCTAATTTTTTCAACTCATAGCTTCAATATTTCCAAAACAATCCTCTAAAGAAACTGATTCTTCTTCCCTTGTTTGTTTGCCCATATTAACTTGATTTATTTGATAATATTGAGGAGTCAAATCCTTGGCATCCTTATCTACCATAATAGTTGCTATTTCAATAGTATTTTCTTTGTTCTATCTCATCCTAATGGTTGATAAGACTCTAAGCTTCTTCTTTGGTATTTCTTTTTCAATGATAATTGTGATAGATTCTACCTCTAGTGGTTTTGTAATAACATTTTCTCTTTTGGAAAAATCCAATTTTAACCATGTAGGACCTACAAGCTCTTTTTGCATTGATGTATCTAATCCTAGTTTGTGTTGTTATTATTTCTCTTGTTGTGGACTTTGAGGACTTTGTACCTACTGAGTAAGTTTTTCTTGATATATTTACTTTTGTGTTCAACTTCAACTTCAATTCTATTTATCTCTTCACTTGATATTATTTTAGGAAATGACTTTTCTTGACTTGGAGGAGATTAAGGAGTTTGCAAAACTTATTCTCATTTCCTTTGTTGTTCTTCAATCTCTTTTACCAACTTATCACTTACATCGTTTGTTTCTACTTTATCATCTTTATTTCCTTTTGTTCTTGAAGTTGTTGGTATAACGGTAGTTATTTTTGATGGTGTTCTTGTAGGAGAAGCATTTTTCTTTGATGATGAAGATGAGTCAAACTCAACTATTCCCAATTTCTTGGCCCCACTAAAGAGTGGCGACAATGAAACTACCATGCATGATTGTTAAGGATAAACTTGTAGTTCTAATGGGGTGATCCCACAATACTAGTTTACAATTTTAAACCAAATTGGACATTGAACTGAATTTTTTTAACTAAATCTTCACTTTCAGGCACCTATGGCTGCTAAACCATGAGGAATTTGAAGATGATGCAAACTAGTGATTTGTGACATTTTGTCTATAGATTCTAAATATATATATTTTAAAAAAATTGGAATCACATTGCATTTCTTTTTCCATCTCCTTCGAAAACTAGTTTTTAACATTAAACACCATTTTTAAAGAGTGACGTGTACTTGCGAACACAACTTTTTTTCTATGAAGGATAAAATTCTATTTTTTTCAAATTTAGATTTGTAACTATGATATCTAATGCATGCAATTAGTTTTATAACACTTCATTGAATTTTTTTTCTTAATTAATTTTTGATGTCAAACCAATTACAATTTAGACATAGGTTTACTTGCTAACATATAACTTTTTTTGTATGTATCAATTTATTTTTTATTTTGTTGGATTAGGGACATCAATATCTAGTGCATAGGTATTTTTCAACTTTTTTTGATAATCTACTATTTCTCCACATGTGCAGAAAAAGAGCTTGATTTTTCAATGAAAAACCCATGTTCAATTAAACTAAAAAAATACATAATAAAACCAAAATATATTAAAATTATATTTTATGGATAGCTCGTTCTAAGGACTATCATCATCCAATCAAGTCTATGATGTTTCCTCCATTTTTATCTTCAACCTGAGCTTTGAAAGGAAAAAAATTGCAAAAAATTGGTGGAAGAGAGGGAGAAGGGAAAATAAGGGGGGTTCAAGTGAACCCCCCTTTTTTCTGCCATGTCCCTTAAGTTCATAAGAGAAACCTCACCAAAAGGGGTTTGCTTGAAGCGGGTTCGAGCGAACCCCCATTTTTGGAGTTCGCTCGAACACCCCCCTTCGAGCAAACCCCTAAAAACCCAATTTTTTTGTTTTTGAGAGTGTTTTGCAAATTTCCTTCCTCAATGTAATTGAAAACCAATTGTGGGATCACCCAATGAGTCATATTCTTTCATTTTAGTCTTCTTAGGAGTGGAGGAGGGGTCACTTTATATTTTCCTTTTCTTCTCCTTCCCCTTTTTAAATTGTTCTTTCATTTCTTTTAACCAAGATAAGTTGAAAGTTTTCACAACTTGATTAATTATTTTCAATGAATTATCTTCTAGGAAAACCCAATTGATTTGAGGAAAAGACATATTATCTATAGTTTTAATATCATATATGGGGTTCAATACATTCCCATCATCAATCATGTCTTTATGAATGTCTTCCTCAATCTTCACGTATCTCATTTTTTTAGAGTTAACTTATGGAATATTTTCTTCCTTGCATCATGATCATTCTAGCAATCAACCTTGGTGCAGCCATGGTAGGAGGGTTCTCAAAGAGAAAAATTCATACCATGTAGCAAGAGTCACACAACAGAAGCAACACAAAATATGGAGGAAAATGCATATTCAAACATTCTCATTAACAAAAATCTCAATTACAATCGATCGACAACATCCGGGCTTATAGATCTGGCTCACAAGCCTAATATAATATGTTCAAAATTACAACATTCCTATATGTTCCTTAATGCGAGCGGAATATTACATATTGAAACCTATCTTTCTCAAATCTACCTAATCAACTCTCCCCCTATTCAAATGATCTATTACAAGTTGTATATCACATCCGCAGATCTAGAATCATCCGTGTCGGCCAAAGATCATTACAATCTCCAATGAAAGAAAATGTAACGTGCACATGAATAGGTTGGCCTCAAATTTGAATTATTCCATGGTGAATGCATAGGATGAAGTGTGGACCTATAATTAAGGTCAGGGACACTCCATGGAACAATTTGAATCACATCGTAAGGATCTACAAGTTACGGAAAAGGCCCATGAGCGATCCAACTAGCTATTAGGCTTGAAAATTATTTTGGTGCTAGTTCAAGAAACTTCCACTAAATCCGGAAGCAATAACTTGTCGAAAAAAGATCCAATCAAGCTGAAATCTTGGAATAAGGAAAATGAACATGTCTACAATGTAAACATAGATCCACATGGTCTAATGAGCAAATATGATGAAACACTGAATTTTCCAACTTGAACTGAACAAGAACAAAACTAAAATTAAAATATTTTTGGTTGATGCAAGATTTCCAAGAACCAAGGATGCTCCTGCATTAGACATCCGAGGTTGATTGAAAAGTGAGTCCCTCACTTTGTAGGGGCTAAAGAAAAACCAATACGGTCTATCTCAGCCTAAGAAATCTAAGAAGAATCCTCCACTCGTCTGCCTTTCCATTTCACAAGATATTATTTATATTGTTTTCCACATGTTTTCCTCCCATCTCTAATATCCAAAATATCTTCTATCTCATCTAATTGTTGTTTAGGAAACTGATTCTCCAATTTTTCTTTACTGTCCTCACTGAATTCTGCTTCATGGTACTGATGTAGATCCGCAATGTTGAATATAGGTGATATACACATGTCATCCGGTAACTCCACTTCATATGCATTTCCTGAATCAAATTTCTTCAAAATCTTACAGGGTCCAAACTTCCTCATTTCAACTTATTGTATGTGCCAACTGGAAATCTTTCCTTTCTCAAATACACCATCACTTCATCTCCAAATTTTAACTCCTTATGCCTCTTCTTTTCATTTACTCATTCCTTATACTTCTGGTTCATGCCTTCCAATTGCTCCTTCACTTGAGTATGCACTTTCTTCATATGTTCTACAAATTCCTCTACTTCAACACTCCTTTTATCTTCCATACTGATGTCTCGCAACTCTGATATACCTCTAGGATGAACTCCAGTAACAATCTCAAAAGGTGTCTTTCCAGTACTCTTGTTCACTGAATTATTGTAATCAAACTCTGCTTGTGCAAGAACTAAATCCCAACTTCCGATCAACTCCCCAACCAAACATCTCACCAAATTCCCCAAACTCCTGTTTACTACCTCTATCTGTCCATTAGTCTGTGGGTGAAAAGTAGAACTAAACTTCAAATCTGTCCTTAACTTCTTCCAAAGTGTCCTCCAAAAGTAACCAACAAAATTCATATCTCCGTCTAAAACAATACTCCTAGGTAATCCATGCAATCTGACCACTTGAAAAATAAGTCTGCTACACATATTGCATTTGTTGTCTTCTTACAAGGTATGAAATGTGCCATTTTATAAAATCTATCCACCACCACAAATATATAATCATTACCTCTTTGTGTCTTTGACAAACCAAGTATGAAATCCATGTCGATATCTTTCCAAGGTCTCTCCGGAACTATCAAAGGATTATACAATCCAACATTCTAACTACTCCCTTTTGCAACTTGACAAACTCTGCAACTCTGCACAAATTTCCTAGCATCCTTATACATTTGTGGCCAAAAGTAATTCTCACTTGCCAATGCTATTGTATTATCAACTCTAAAGTGTCCTGACAATCCTCCACTTTGTTTTTCTTTAACCAAGCTATCCCTCATTGAAATCTGGGGTATAACAAACTGATTCCCTCTAAACAGCATATCCTCCTAAATGAAATAATCCAACCACTGACTCCTATCCTCCAAGATTGGTTCTTTACAAGCTCTCCAAGGTTCTGGAAAATATGGGTCTTCCTCATACAAGTTCTTCAATTCATCAAAGCCTAATACCTCCACTCTCATCTCTGTCAGTAAATTCCTTCTCCTACTCAAAGCATCAACAACTCTATTTGACTTTCCACTCCTATGCTTCAAAACAAAAGTATAACTCTGCAAGAATTCCACCCATCTCATGTGTCTCTGATTCAACTTACCTTGACTGTTCAAATATTGCAACGTTGAATAATCCATATACAACACAAACTCCTTAGGCAACAAGTAATGTATCCACTTCTTCAAGGATTAAACTATTGCATAAAACTCCTTATCATACACTGAATATCTTCTCCTAGCATCATTCAATTTCTCACTGAAATAAGCTATTGGTCTTCCTTCTTGACTTAATATTGCTCCAATTGCATTTCCACTTGCATCACAGTCTACTTGAAATACCTTACTAAAGTCTGGTAAGGCCAACAAAAGATTCTCAGTCACCTTCTATTTCAACAACTCAAAATTTTGGTCTACTCCAGATGTCCACCTAAAATCCTTCTTATACCCTCTCATTTTTTTTGTCATAAGACTACAAATAGAACTAAAATTCCTAATGAACTTTCGGTAGAAACTAGCCAATCCATGAAATGATCTTACCTCTCCATTGCTTTATAGTGTAGGCCATTCAACAATTGCTCTTACCTTTTCAGGATCCATCTTCAATCCATCCACATATATCACAAATCCTAGATATACCAATTCTTCCTTCATGAAACTACACTTCTTAATGTTTATCAACAAATGCTCTTCTCTCAACCTCTGCAAAACTTGTCTTATATGCAACAAATGTTCTTCTCTAGTCTTACTAAAAATCAAGATGTCATCCAAATAAACTATCACAAACTTTCCCAAGAATTTCTTCAATACCTCATTCATCAGCCTCATGAAAGTAATCGATGCATTTGTTAGTCCAAAAGGAATCACCAACCACTCATACAACCCTTCATTTGTCTTGAATGTTGTCTTCCACTCATCCCCTTCTCTGACATGATATCTTCTCTTCAAACCTATCTTTGTAAAGTATGTAGCTCCACTCAAACAATTCATAGTGTCATCCATCTGGGGTAAAGGAAATATATACTTCGTTGTGATTTTGTTTATGGCTCTAGATTCTGTACACATCCTCTATTCTCCATCCTTCTTAGGTTCTAACAAAATAGGTACTGCACGTGGACTTAAGCTTTCTCTGATCAAACCATTCCTCAACAACTCTTGCACTTTTCTATTCAACTCTTCATTCTCTGTAGGTGTCATCCGGTGTGCTGCTTTATTAGGAGAACTAGCTCCATGAATGAGATCCATGCAATGAATAATACTCCTCACAGGTGGTAATCCATGAGGTACATTATCTAAAATGATCTCCTCATACTCTGTCAGCAACTCCTTTATCTCCTCTGGTTGTTCTTCTACATGCTTCAATTCTTCAACCTTCTTTAGAACCAAGGCATAGCACATGTTCTCATGTCTCAGTCCATCCAAAAATATCCTTCCATCAACCAAAAAAATTCTAGCATTCATACAAACCTCAACCTTAGGAACATCCTCCAATGGTAACAAAGTCTACTTCATCCCATTAGCAACAATGGTATATATGTTCTTCTTTCCATCATGAATAGCTTGTCTATCATACTGCCAAGGTCTTCCCAAAAAAAACATGGCATACATCCATAGGCATGATATCACACAAAACTTCATCATGGTAATTTCCTATCTTTAATCTCACCAAACATTGTTTACTTACCAATATCTTATGCTCATCTTGAATCCATGCTATCTGATAGGGCTTCAAGTGTTTCAATATTTCCAGCTTCAATTTGATCACCATTTCTTCAGAAACTAGGTTCTCAAAGCTTCCACTGTCAACAATCACTCTACAACATTTACCAGCTACCTTGCATCTGGTCTGAAACAAATTCTTTCTCTCCAATGGTTCCTACTCCAAATCATTTTGACACAATACTCTTCTATTCACCAACACTTCTCCATCTTTTGGTTTGTTAGATCATCTAGAATGATCTTCCTCAACAAAGGTTGTTCTTCTATTATTTTTTGCCTTTCTACTTGTCTCTCCCTGATTGCATTCAAATGCTCTATGTTATTCCCCACCACATTTAAAACAAGTTCCCCTGAATACTCTTTTTTCCTTATCATCTTTTCTATAACCCTCATTCTAGTAACCACCATATCCTCCTCTCTAGTAAGAGTTTCCATCATCTCTACGGTACGAATTATCATTCTTATTGACTTCCTTATCTTTATTCTGATCTACAAAAGATCATCTTCCTCCTCTAGTAAAATTTATTCCTCTCTGAAATCTTCCACCTCTTCCTCTTTGTCTCTACTCATGTCTTTTATTCAACTTCTCTTCTGCTTTTAGGGCACATTGATATGCCTCTTCCACATTCTGCAACTTGATCAAACTGATTTCATCCTGTATAGACAGTCTCAAGCCATTCACATATCTAGCTACTTGTTTGATCTCATCCTCTGAATGTCCAGATATGATATTCAACTTGTAGAACTCCTCAGTATACTCTGTCACACTTAACTCCTTCTGCTTCAAATTCTACAACTTACAGAGCAAATTGATCTGATAATTTGTAGGCATAAACTTTTTCTTTAACTTATTCACCATCTGATCCCATGATCTTATCTTTTATTTTCCTCTTCTTCACCTATTTGTCTACATATGTTCCCACCAAAGGGATGCATGTACTTTCAAATTTTTGCAAGAAAAATTCACCTTATCCTCAATAGTACCTTCAAAATCAAATTACTTCTCCATCTCTATGATCCAATCAAGCAATTCATCTGAATCCAACTTACCATTATAATCCAATGGATTGAAATGTGGCTTAGTATTTACTCTAGTTAGGGCTGTTATGAACCTCTCTCTTCCCTGATCTAGGCCAAGATGATATTCTCTCCCCCCTTCTTCCTCTACTTCTACATCTTCATCACTTACATTATCAATTGGTCGACCTCTCCTCTGGGCCATTTCAACTACATCTAATCTAGCAACAATTCCTCTCAACATCTCCATCAAAGCTGGGTTTGCATTTCCACACACTCCATTTCCTCTAACATTTCTCCTTCCTGCCATCTTTACACAAGTCCTCTGTAGTTGTAGGTCAGATCCTCAGTCTGCCACCCCACAAAAAATCTTCAACAGGACTCTGCAAATTCTGGCAATCTCTCATAGATCAAATCTTGCTCTAATACCAATCTAGTGCAACCACAATAGGAGGGTCCTCAAAGAGATCAATCTAGACCATGCAATAAGAGTCACACAACAGAAGCAACACAAAATATGGAGTCAAATGCAGATTCAAACATTCTAATTAATAAAAATCTCAATTACAATCGGCTGGAAACATGTGGGCTTACAGATCTGGCTCACAAGCTTGATATAATATGTTAAAAAATACAACATTCCTATATACTCCTTAATGCGAGTGAAATCTTACATATCGAAACGTATCTTTCTAAAATCTACCTAATCAACTCTCTCCCTATCCAAATGATCTATTACAAGCTTTATATCACATCCACAGATCTAGAATCATCTACGTCGGCCAAAGATCATTACAATCTCCAATGAAAGAAAATGTAACGTGCGCATGAATAGGTCAGCCTCAATTTTGAATTACTCCATGGTGAATGCATAGGATAAGTGTGGACCTATAATTAAGGTCAAGGACACTCCATGGAACAATTTGAATCACACCGTAAGGATCCGCAAGTTACAGGAAAGACCCACGAGCGATCTAGCTAGCTGTTAGGCTTGAAAATTATTCTAGTGCTAGTTCAAGAGACTGCCACTAAATCCAAAAGTGATAAATTTCTGGAAAAAGATCCAATCACGCTCAAATCTTGGAATAAGGAAAATGAACATGTCCACGATGTAAACATAGATCCATAGGGTCTGGTGAGCAAATATGATGAAACATTGAATCTACCAACTTGAACTAAACAAGAACAAAATTGAAATGAAAATATTTTTGGTTGATGAAAGATTGCCAAGAACCAAGGATGCTCCTGCATCAAACCTATAAATCTTCCATATCGGCCTTGTTCTTGTATTTTGACTCAAATATTCTTTCCACTTCACCTTCAAGGTCATAACTTGCATGAGCATGAAACAATTTCAGATTAATAGAAGTCAATTAGTCTTTAGAGGCCTTGGCACATACCACTAAAGCACATGTATAATATCCTGAAACAAAAGAAAATTGCATACTCAACTTATATTCCTTGATAAATCTTTTATGTTCCTCAATGATTTGTCTTAAGAACTCTAACAAAATAAACTTATCACTACAAAACTTGGGAAGAAATAATGGTGCTCCAGTGAAACCAACAATTCTAATGTATGTGGCCTTGGGAAATTGGATGAACTAATGGCCCCAACCATCTATCAATTTTTTGCCTCTATTGAAGTTCTCACTATATCATCTCCAAAAAACTTATGCAAGATAGGGAAAATGAAAGAATCATTGACCCTTTTGAAATGCTTCTTAAACTCTTTATATTCAAATTGGGTACCATACTCTTTTTTGTTTTTATCCTTCTCCTAATGTTCCCTCTGTAGTCATTGGGAAGAAGGTATTTCTTTCTAATAGATAAAAGACATAGGATGCCATGATGAATTTCATTATATTTTGGATAGTGGTGAGTTGTTGGTATATATTATCACTTGCCAATTGTGCCCAATCAATATACTCTCTATCCTTTAAGATCATTTTCATAAACTAATACATTAAGGTGTGATACAACATGGAGTTTGATTTACCCATTACTTTGTTTAGTAAGGTAATCATGCCATCAATCTCCCTTTGGAAGTTTGATCTTGTGAAGTTCTTGGGAATCATGGTGATTGCTTTAATTTGTTTCATCAACCAAGATCTGTTTAGATGTCTAACATAACCCTCTTCATCTTGTCCATATGCCTTTTGGGTCCTATCTGTTCTGATGGTTGTTAGAACTTCCTTGAATGAGAGGGAAAAGACATGGACCATGAGTGCAAGGGAGATATCCAAAATGATATTCATGTTGGTGTTGGAACATAATGATCTACTGAGAGGGGGGTGAATTAGCAGATATTAAAAATTTAGCTCTTAAAACCTTTTGTGCAAACTACTTCTTTTAACCCTTAATGTGAAGATATTAATCATGTGATACAAAAATGTGCATGCACACAAAAACATCACATAACACCAGATATACATGGAAAACCCAATGTGGGAAAAACCATGGTGACAAAGGCTGCTTGAGTCTACTGCTCAAATCCAGTGTCACAATTTGAATCTATGTTATAGAGTTTAGGGCTGACAACCTAAGGAAGCTTCAACTCCCTAATTTAGAAGCTACAACTTCAAGGAGACTACAATCCCTTGTTTGAGCCATAACTCAATACAACATTTCAAATTCATATATGCATACAATTTGGTTCTACACAACCTATAATGCATCATTACATTCAATACATTGTTTCTTTCACTGCAACACACACTCCGCTACTAAAGTTGCACACTCAGTAGAACATACCTCTACTCTACACACTCCTCTACACATAGAACAACCACTATTCTATCTCACTACTTTGCTCTTCTTTCTCCTTCTGTAGTGTTTCATACATCTACACTATACACTCTCTTCTCTCTCTGCATATGTTGCACACTGAGCAATACATAACTCTATTCAACACCTTGTGCTCTTGCAGAATTCTCACACCTACTACATATCCAACTTCATCAACACAACTTAGATAGTCTTCACTTTTTTTCTTAACACCACTTATCAACACTCTCTACCTCAATATTCTCACTATTGTCTAGATCAACTCACATAAAATTAGGGTTTTCCTCACTTGCAAACTTCACCAACAAGCTACTTGTACCTTGATCTCCACACCACTTTCCAACTCATCATAAAGACATCTTATCATAAATCACCATATTTTGCATCAAGTTGCACACCATTAAATCTGGTGCAAAGAATTTTCCTTCATTCTCTTCCTGTCAAACCCTAAGAATCAGATTATGTAGTTAATGCTCTTTGTTGTTCATTTGATCTAATTTGATCCCAATCTCATCTGCAATATTTTCTGCCACCTAACAACTTAGATCTTCATTCAATTGGTCGCTTTGTGTAGTTAGACCAATTAATTCTTTTCTCTATGTTGGTTACTAGTCAAGAACCCTTGTTCACATTGTCGAGCTATTATAGATCTCTGCCTTTGAATTATGGTCGTCGATCTTCTCCTTTGGTGCCTTGATCGTATGATCCTCGTTCACTACCTTATTTTTAAATCCTGATCGTTGGATAAGCGATCATTTGAATCTCCTCCATTGATCTTAGGGGTATTCACCTTAGAACACCATCATTAAAGACTCACCTCAACCAAGTGTTGTTTTACAACAAGGATGTAAAACAACGAATCATTGATTGCCAAATATCTGCCTTCACTATGCACATCATTAGTCAATACTTTTTTCTCTTACATGGTCGGTCACCATCTTCATCGTTCTATCGGAGAGACTCATTCACATCTCCCTTCAATACCTATAAGTCTCTTCTACATACATTACTTGCTTGAGCAGAGGGTCCCACACATTGCTAACATCCACTGTTACAACATTCCACCAATCACTATCGTCCACCTAATATACTACCTTCATTGTCATCATGCTTAGAAATTTTCCATATTGTCAATCTATCAGAGGGACACCAGATCACCTCCCATTTATATGGCATTGTCACATCAATGCTATTCACAAAAAGTATGTGAATTTCCAGATAGATCAATTGTCCACTACCATGTCGCTTGCACTGTTATTTGATCGTACCCACAATCCTACATCTCATTAATGTCATCACCACCTAATTCACAACAGCGATGTGAATCAACATTCCAAGCAATCATTCTTCACCACCTGTACTTTTCTATCACAATTTTCTGTCGCCATCATCCTATCAGGTCCCACATAGCACCTCATCACTTCGTCGGGGGGATGCCATCCCTAGTCATACCGATGTGCCTATGTCACACCGATACGGATTAAGTGTTATCTTGGTCGGTCCCACAATCAACATTCATTCTTCTATCGTTCTATCAGAGAGACCTTCTTCAAGGTCCCGACGATGTCACTTTGTCCATCTGATAGGAAGGTTATCATTGTATTGAGTGGACAACCTTAAGTGTCCTACCGATGATGTTCACTCATGCTGATAAGGATTCCATACTCCACCTGGGTTCCACACTCCACTTGTCATCCTCGTGTCTGCACCGTCATCATTCATGTCAATGCTATCTAATCCACAACAAGGATGTGGATTATGGTTCATCCAATCTTGCCATGCCACGTGCTAGCAATGTCATCACTTCCAGTAACATCATTATACCTGGGTCCCACTATGGAATGTTTCCTTCTCATCAAATGTGGTCTTTGGAGTAGACCTCTCTTTCCTATCGGAAGATCGAGTGATCAACAATTTTGAAGTATGGAACCATTTAGGTGTGTGCAATATTATCCTAAAAGTGCGATTGAACGACATTATGGACTTGTTAGGACCCCCTTTGATGGACTCTAAAGGATTGACTACTATCAAAGGTTGGACTATTAGGTGATAGGGGAATTGGGTTAAAATTAGGTTAAAATCCCACAAGATATTATACGCTAAAACTCTGACTAAGGTGACTTTTTGATAACACAAAGGATGGGGCCCTTTTTATTCAACAACTTTGACACTAAAAACCACTAGGGATCGGCTGATCAGATGTCCCATATGCTACGAGACCTAAACTAAGTTCCAATAATGAGTTGAAACCCAACAAAATGACCATCGGGACATTGGAGGAACTTTGATGCAAGTCCCACCAAACAATGCTAGTCACCCTAATGAACCATCAGACCATCAGACCATCGGGCCATCATCAAGCCATCGATGAGAATCCTGCTTGACTCCTACCGATATCGAACTGTCACCCCGACCCGTTGGATATGTGTAACCTTGAGCGCTAGGAAAAGGGGCCAATCACCCTCATGATATCAATGACATAAGTTGTAACTTATGTGACTGGTTACATGTTGTTGACAGTCAACTTCAAAATAGAAGAACATATTGAGGACACCATGACTAGAACTCTAGGGTTGGACCAGTAAACCCTAATTCTGTCCAAGAGAAAACAAAATTCATTTCTGGATGTGTTATACATCCTTTGGGCCTACACAATACCTTTTTGGAAAACTCTCGAAAAACCCATCACAAATTTTCCACTCAATTCGCCATCAGATCCACTGCACTCTTATCCATCTTCTGTCAACATGCCAACAAACTCCTTTTCCTGATTTGCATTTTTGACATCAATGACAACATATTCCAACAATCTCCCCCTTTGTTATTGATGGAAAAACTTAAATGCTCAATGATACTAATTAATCACTTCAAAATTTGTGCCAGTATCATCTTTACTTTCTACTTCTATTGCAGCTTCCTCCAATGCTTCTCTTTGAATATTTGCATGAATTTATTTCTCTTGCTCAGATACTTGAGAATTTGCATACTTTCTCTCCCTTTGAAATCAATGGCAAAGAGATCACTCCTCTTGAAAGTATTCATCCCCTTTGACAAGCAGTGCAAAGAGTTTGTGGACATGGAAAAAGTAACCCTTCTACTTTTTCTCATGTTCAGGCCCTTCTAGTGGACTTTGGCTTGATTTTGCATAGATTTAATGTTGTAATGTGATCAACACATTCACATTAGGTCTTGGACCCTTGCGAATCATTAAGACTTCTAGGATATCTTGTAAAGGTGTTGTGAAGTGTTGTAACCCACTTTCACACTTTTCTAGGACCCTTTCATCATAATTCACTTAAATAACTCCTTTTTATCACTTACCAAGTCTTATTTCAAAGTGTTGTAAAGAGTTGTAACAAACTCTCACACTTTTCTAGACCTTTCATCACTAATTCAACCCTTTCTCATGTTTAAATGTCCCCTTAATGCACTTTCTGACCTTTTGTAAATGTGTTTTTGAGGATATTCCCGTTAGACAACATTTAATGCCTTTTAATTCCCAACACCCACTTAAATTGCTTAAGTGGGACTAAGTCACCAAAAGGGGCGACTTAGTCCTATTTGGCTCAAAAATCAAAATTATTTTAATTTTCTGGTGGGATTTTATTCTCTAACCCTTGAGGTTAGCCTGTGATGTGTTATTTTTGGGAAATTTAGGAAAATCAAGTATAAATAAAGGTTTTTCTCCTCATTTTTCATCTCCTAATCTCTTGCAATCTCATAACTCACTAAGCATTCAATCATTCAAGCATTCAAGCACTCTAAGAATTATCAAGCCATCCATTGGAGCACTTCATTGCATATCTTTGGATTTCTACATCAAGGGTTTGGTAAGTTTATGACATTGCATGTTATCTATTTATCATTCTCTCCTTATTTCATTTCATTTCATAGGGTTTGATTACCAAAGTGGGGTTTGACCAAGATAAACCCCTATACTCTAACCCTTAACACTTTTTCCCCTCTTTGCATGTGTATTTTCAAAGTTTTAATGTAGATTTATCAAAGAGTTTGGTGTGAAAAAGTGGGACTCAACAATTCATCAAAGTCAACATAACCCTAGTTGAGGCTTGGAGACTCTTTTTAGCTCATTTTTTGCAAAATCAAGATCAGATACCTATCAAAAAAGCAATTGCAGACCCGAGGCTACAAGATCCTATCCCGAAATTCCCAAAATCTATAGGTGGACTAAGTTTCCATCTATGGCAGATTAGTTCCACTTCCAGGCCTGAAAAGTGGTTCCTGCATTTTTGGATATCCATTTGGAAAATTCATGTTCCAACAAATTTTCCCTGAAACTAGACTAAGTTGCCATCTTGGCATAAGTGTCCCAGCCAACATCTCTAGTCAATTTCACGGGATTCCAGAGCCTCTCCACATTATATTTCATATTCTAGGTGCACCTCTCTGGTTCTGTTCAGTTATTTCATCATTTACTTGCATTCTTAGGTGTTTTTGCATATCACAATGTGTTTTCCATTATTTTGCATTTCTTAGGTTTAGCATCATTAAATCATTTATTTTTCAGATTATTACATTAGTACATTATAATTAGATACATTGCATCACATTTACATTAATCTTGAGTGTATACATTTTCATTTTGGCCCCAATTCCTCTCCTTTTAGGTGAAAAACTTAGAAGTGTTAGAGGCAACCTTGGGTAATCCAAAATAATTGTTTACATTTTGGTGAACCTGAATTTTGAACATATTTACTTCTGATTTCAAGAGCATCCTAGGTTTACTTTGCATTAGAATTGCATTAGGTATTGCATTGTTTAAATTGCATCCTAGGGTTTTAAAAAATGCATTAGTCAAAAGCTCAAATAGCTTGCATTTTTACATCATTTTTACATTGAAAACAACAAAAATTCTGCATTTTCATACTGTAGCTGCATTTGTGCATCTAAAAAACATTAAATTGCATTAATTTTTTTTTGAAAAATCACAAAAAATTCCTCATTAGGACTAATTCATCACACTAGGCAACTTAGTCCTACAAATTGTGCACTGAAATTGCTGGCATTTTTAGTACATTTTCTGCATTTCTATTTTTTGTGATTCTTTTTTGTCATACTTTCCAGATTTATTGTTTATTGTATTTAGTTTACTTTCATCATGGCTTTTTGCTTTAATAAGTTTTGGATGTCATTAAATCTTTAGTAGACATGTCAAATTGTGCCTTTGGAACTGATCCTAATGACCTTGAGCTTCCTCATGCTCCTTCAACTCCTCATGAATGTCCTTGTGATGTTGACATCATTGGAGAAGATGATGATAGCATGAGTAAGTTCTTAAACTAATGCCTTGATGACCTTGAAGCCAATGCATTGTTTTATCCATCCATAGAACAACAAGATCTTCCTACAATCTCACCTCCTGATACATTTGGATTCTTACATCTTGAAATAAATGAAGGACCTAAGTTCCCTCCAACAGGTGGACCTAGTTCCTCTAACCAAGCAACTCCTCAACCATTCTATGATAGCAAAGTTACGAACACACCAATCAACCTTGCAAAAACATATGGCAAGGGTTTTACCATCTTAAGCAAACAAGGATGTGATAAATCAACTGAACATGACATTCATCAACTTTCAGAACAAAGACCAACAAATGAGAACACAACAGGGTTAGGATATCAAGATCCCCCTCATGACAACCAACCTTCTTTTGAATACTAGAGACTTGGGATGGTGGCATAGTGATCTTTGATTCCCCTCCTGATCTAATTGTCATTCTTCCTCCTAAACAATCCTTACATGATTCCAATGACAAGGATGCTAGGATCCCCATGGGTCCTCCTCCTCTTTCAATCCATGAAAAAGGTGAATCTAGTAAATGCAAACGACCTTACAAATTGAAAAAACTAAAGTTTCCTCTCCATCCACCACTTGAATGTGAGCGGAAATTCCAAATTCTTTTAAACAAAGGTCTCATTCTATTACCACCTATGAATAGGTTGGTAATCTATCCTAAAGATTCCAATTTACTTTATTGTAAATATCATCGTGTTCTTGGACACCGAACTGATGAGTGTCAGACATTAAAGGAAATATTGAGTAAGTACCACTTTGATGACACCGACTATTATCCTTTCATCCCTTAAACACTACCACATACCTCATCATGCAATAGTTGTAGAATTTTCCACTCACTATTGCATGATCTTTCTCATCACTTATCTTGGATCATTCTTTCCTTACACTTAGTGGGGGCAAGAAGTTATTTTCCTTACCGTAGTAATGCATTTTTCCTTGTCCCTTAGCTGCATTATTCACCTTCCGCTTATACCAATTGAGATTGTGAGGCGAATGATGGTTGATGGTCGACTTTCCTTTGCATTCCTAGTATTTTCTTTTTCTTTTGTATGTGCATATCAGGTTCCCCCATCATGTGACATTTGATGTTCCCCCTCTCTTGTGGCATTCTTCTATTTGTACCTCTATTTTTCTCTATGTCGTACATTGTTCTTTCCTTTCGCTTTTGTTTTGTGTTTTCCTTTTGGGGATGATGCAAAGCATTGAGACATCTTATGTCTCTTCCATGTACTTAACCCAAACAGTCCTTTTACTTTCTTTTTCACTTTTGTTTTGTTTTTTCCTTTTGGGGATGACACAAAGTGTTGAGACTGCAATGTCTCTTCCATGTTGACCCAAAAGGTCCTTTTACTTTATTTTTCACTTTTATTTTGTGTTTTCCTTTTGGGGATGATGCAAAGCATTGAGACCACAACATCTCTTCCATGTTGACCCAAACAGTCCTTTTGCTTTCATTTTTGCTTTTTTTTTGTGTTTTCCTTTTGGGGATGATGCAAAGCGTTAAGATCGCAATGTCTCTTCCATGTTGACCCAAATGGTCCTTTTACTTTCTTTTTCATTTTTTTTTTTGTGTTTTTCCTTTTAGGGATGATGCAAGGAATTGAGACCAAAATGTCTCCTTCATGTTGACCCAAAAGTTTTTTCCTTTTCTTTTTCCCTTTTCAATTTTTTTTTTGCTGGTGTTTTCCTTTTGGGGATGATTCAAAGCATTAAGACCACAATGTCTCTTCCATGTTGACCCAAAATGGATTTTATTTTTCTTTTGTTTTCACTCTCTTTGTGTCATTCTTTCAATTCTATGTATTTGGGGAATGATGAAAATTTTGAGCTCTTTAATAAAAACATTGCAACAACGAACATACTGACCCCAAATCCATAGATCTCTTATGTGTTTGGTGTGTTCCTTTTTGGGGGAAACCCCTCTCTTTTCTTTTTCTCTCACATGACACAACCTTATTTGAAAACATATGACTTGGCATAGGGGATTTTCAAGTTTTCTCTCATGTCTTCTGTCTTCTTGTATTTTTCCTTCACTACTTTAAAGTAATTTCTCACAAAATGGTGTGTAGCAATTCCTTTAAAGTGGGGGCATACATTGGCATTATTCATTTTGAATTTTCTTTCTTGGTTCTTAGTGTAGAATTGTTACTTTATACGATGTGTTTGTCACTTTGTGGATGACATTGGATGTGATTTCCTTCATAAGTGTGATATATCTTAGCATATTGCATTCCTCTTGGTGGTTTGATGCAATGCACTGCATCCCCTAAGTTGTGAATATTTTATTCTTTGATTGGTCCTCTCTCGGAGACATTAGACACAATGCTCCCTAAGTTATAGACCTCGCATGATCTTAACAAGAATCATTTGAACATATTTTGCATGTTGCATTTTTCATTTACATGGCCACCTTGCATAACACAACTTGCATGCTTGTAGTGCCATTGCATTTATTCATGAGTTCTAAGCATATGAAGCTTTGCTTGTCTCATGGAGCACGAAATGACATTGTCTTTATGGTGCCTTATTAAAGTTATCAGGAGGTATAAATTTCATATGGTTGAGCGGGAAGCCCATTTTGAAGCACGACGTTCCCCATAGCCACCTTTTGAGATTTATCACCTCGCAGACAACCAAAATTTTTGTGGCCCCAGAGTGAGTACGTTGTGGACTTCTCACCCCGTGGACAACCATAAATTCCATGACCCCAGAGTGAGTATAATTGGGCCCTCTCACCTGGAAGACAACTAGAAGTTCCATCACCCTAGAGTGAGTACACATTTCTCATTTCAAACAAATAGCCTAGATCTAATCCACAATGGGTTGGAAAAATGATAGAAGCTTTCTTCCATCTTTTCTCATCATCATGTGTGTTCCTTTACATTCATGTTTGATTTTTCATGGGATCGTGATCTTAGGGGTTTGATCATCCCTCTTGATTATTGTTATCTCATCTTATCAAGAATTAGTACATTCAAATCATTCTTGGTTGCATGATCAACTACTTTAGTGTGAGTTTGAAGCAGGTTCATCCTCTCACTAAAGTGGGGGCTAACTATGGACACAGAAAAAGTAACCCTTCTACTTTTTCTCATGTTCAAGCCCTTCTAGTGGACTTTGGCTTGATTTTTCCTAGATTTAATGTTGTAATGTGATCAACACATTCACATTAGGTCTTGGACCCTTGTGAATCCTTAAGACTTCTAGGATGCCTTATAAAGTTGTTGTGAAGTGTTGTAACCCACTTTCACACTTTTCTAGGACCCTTTCATCATAATTCACTTAAATAACTCATTTTTATCACTTACCAAGTCTTATTTCAAAGTATTGTAAAGAGTTGTAACAAACTCTTACACTTTTCTAGACTTGTCATCACTAATTCAACCCTTTCTCATGTTTAAATGTCCCCTTAATTACTTTCTAACCTTTCCTAAGTGTCTTTTTGAGGATATTCCCATTAGACAACATTTAATGCTCTTTAATTCCTAACACCCACTTAAATTTCTTAAGTGGAACTAAGTCACCAATAGGGGCGACTTAGTCCTATTTGTCACAAAAATCAAAATTATTTCAATTTTCTAGTGAGATTTTATTCTCTAACCCTTGAGGTCAGCCTGTGATGTGTTATTTTTGGGAAATTTAGGAAAATCAAGTACAAATAAGGGTTTTTCTCCTCATTTTTCATCTCCTAATCTCTTGCAAGTTCATAACTCATTAAGCATTCAAGCACTCTAAGCATTATGAAGTCATCCATTGGAGCACTTCATTGCATATCTTCATATTTCTACATCAAGGGTTTCATAAGTTTATGACATTGCACGTCATCTATTTATCATTATCTCCTCATTTCATTTCATTTCATAGGGTTTGATTACCAAAGTGGGGTTTGACCAAGGTAAACCCCTATACTCTAACCCTTAACACTTTTTCCCCTCTTTGCATGTGTATTTTTAGACTTTATATGTAGATTTATCAAAGAGTTTGGTGTGAAAAAGTGGTCAAAAATTCATCAAATTCAACATAACCCTAGTTGAGGCTTGGAGACTCTTTTTAGCTCATTTTCTGTAGAATCAAGATCAGATACCTGTCAGAAAAGCAAGTGCAAACCCAAGGCTATAGGATCCTGTCCCGAAATTCCTAAAATCTGTAGGTGGACTAAGTCACCATCTGTGGCGAATTAGTCCCACTGCCAGGCCTGAAAAGTGGTTTTTACATTTTTGGATACCCATTTGGAAGATAACTATTATGGAAAATTATCTACAAAACTAGACTAAGTCGCCCAGCTTGGTGTAAGTGTCCCAATCAACATTTCCAATCAATTGTATAGGATTCCAGAGCCTCTCCACATCATATTTTAGATTTCAGGTGCACCTCTCTAGTTTTGTTCAATTATTTCATCATTTACTTGCATTCTTAGGTGTTTTTGCATATCACATAATGTTTTCCAACACTGTGCATTTCTTAGGTTTAGCATCATTAAATCATTTATTTTTCAGATTATTGCATTAGTACATCATAATTAGATACATTACATCACATTTACATTAATATTGAGTGTAGACATTTGCATTTTTTCCCCAATTCCTCTCCTTTTAGGTGAAAAACCTAGAAGTGTTAGAGGCAACCTTGGGTAATCCAAAATCATTGTTTACAGGGTCTAGCTGTATTCTAATATCCTCCTTGGACATTCCTTCTTTTTTCATCCTTTCTCATCTTCATTATCTCAAGTCACCATACTGCTGCAACCTTCACTTCTTAGCAATGGCAAAGGGACATTACTCCCCCTTTGACTGATACCAATTGAAACCAATTTTTTCTCTTATGCCAATTTTTTTATTCAACCTTTTTACTGCAATGGAAAAACCATATGCTTCAACTGCCCCGTACTAATTAAAAAATTATCTAATGCCAGTTGACCTTTCATCACAAGCTCTTATCCAATCAGGTCTAATACCAATTGTAAATATCTTGATTCATGCTCTGTACCAATTGATATCATATACTTGACACTAGTTGATGATATCATGCCCTAACACTGATTATCATTTTGATGCCAATTGTAAATGTGATAATTTTATTCAATTGCACCAAATGATATCTTGGACTGCACTATATCAAGTATAACATTGATTTGATACCTATAGTAGCTCCCCCTTAGAGCTTGCTCCATACTCTTCTACTGGCCTACACATATTTTCTTTATTCCAATTTCTATATTTCATCTGTACCAGCTAATCCTACAATTGATCTGCTAACTAAAGCAACTCCCCTTGAGATCATGCAACATTTTCTTCTTAGCAAACTCAAGCATTTACTTCCTTTTGGGCTTTGTACCAACTAGATTTTTCTACACATATTTATAATGGTCTGATACCAATTTGAAAAAAATATACACAAAAAAGTTTCCTCTTATCCATAACTCTTCTTCTTGCAAGAAAGAAGCATTTCTCTTGACAAAGCATCTACACCACCTTCTCTTCAATAACTGATACCAATGGTTGATATCAATTTCTATAGAAAACTCTCCACCATCTGCTAATTTTCGTACACCTTGACACGTATTTCAAGGAGCAAGAATGTGACCATAAATTTGCAACCATCAAGTTATTAGAAATTTGTAAAACATGTTTTTACCTAACTTGATCTCTTTCTTCATTTCCAAAGATGAATGAAACACCAATTTAGCTCCCCCTGGACTCATGCCTCATCACTTCAAATTAGTGATGTAAGGCAGAAGCAGCCTCATGGAGTGCTGCCTACCAGTCTTTCTCTCTCCAAACCATCTTTTGCACCTTCCTTGATATATCATCCCTCTTTTCAACAACATGTGAACCATTGTTCACTCTTGAAGATGTATCTTTCCTTGTATTCTTCCTCTTGCTTTGTACTGTTGGTCTCACAAGATCTAATATGCAGTCTTTAGCTATGTGACCAAAGTTGTCACACTTGTAGCATACTACATGCATATTACTTATAGGAGCAAATTAATTTCTATTTACATGTTTTGTTCTCCTTCTAGGTACAACTCTACACTCTCTAGCTCTATGACCATACTGATTACAAGCATAGTTTTAACTATTAAAACATGGGGAGTACCTGGTCATGACTCTACCTGGTGCATGATGAGGATATCTTCTTTGATTTGACATCTTTACATATCTCATCCTTGGGATTCCATTCTCATCAACTCCCATAATATTTTTTCCTTTTCTTTGATACCTTGGAACTGATTTGTTCATCTTCTTCCCTTCTACGGTCATCTTCTTTTGATAAGCAACGTTTGAATAATTATTCCTTTTCTTGTTTGTAGCAAGTCTATCTTCATCTTCAACTCTCTTCTTATCGGCAATGGTCTTCTTTTCTTCTTTTTATTTCTTCACTCCAACACTACCTTTCTCTAATCTTCCATTTCTAGAGGTACTTTCTCTAGAGCAACTTGTGCAGCCTTCCTCTTCCTTTGTGCAACATCCTTCTTCTACTTTAAATTTTTCATACAAGTTTGTAGAGGTACTGGTAGAGGAACTCATTACTTTCTCAAATCCAAGGCCAACCTTCTCTTTAGGTTTTGATGGCTTTTGTGATCTAACCAATTCATCAAGTATCTCAAAGCCACCCTTTAAATTCAAGCCTTTATCAATATTCTCTTTAACAATTGTTAAATATTTTCTCAAGGCCTCTACTTCTTTCAACTTTATGCACTCTTCTGATTTAGACTGTAGTTCAATTTGAACATATTTTTCTCTTCTTTCTTCTTCCACCTAAATCTTCAAACAAATCACCATCTAATTAGATTCTTCAAGACTATTATTCATCTTTTCTATCTCTTCTTGTGCATTCAACCTTTTTTCTTCATTTTCTTTTCTCAATTTCCTAACCTCATTCAAAGTATTGATGAGTTCTCCTTCTAGGTATACTCCATTCTCGAAGGTTTCATCTTCTTCATCTCTATCAGACTTGTCAATCTCTTCATCAAAGGTCGTTGGAAATGGGTCAACCCCATGGAAACTTCCATGTGTTAGGGTTAGAGATGGCAGATATCTAACAATTAAATGCAGATTTAATTAATAAACAGAGAAACTAAAACACACACAGAGATTAAATCATAACACAGAAATTTAACATGGTTCACCCAATCCGGGCTACATCCACCAAACCGCAGCCATCCAATACTTTTATTGTCCAGTGAAAAACCTATTACAATCTTGCAAATAATCGTGTTTTTCATCATACTGAAATACCCATCTGAACCCCTTTTTTAACAAGCTTAGAAGCTTCCAAATTTAGGGTTCTACAAAATCGGATTTTTCCTTTTTCATTGATTTTTCCCTTTTTCGATGATCACGTGAAAAAGTAGGAGGAAGGGTGTACAGTATACCATGGGCTATACAGTATAGCATGATCAGTCACCACATACCAACACCATGTTCATCATTTGATCTACCAAAACCATCAGATGACCATTTTTCTTCACTTGTCTATAGATCCTTCTTCTCATTCTTCTTATAGTCCTCTTCTTTTCTTAATCCTTTTTACTATGAAATCATTTAGCAACTATAGGAATTATTCTACCAGAATTAAAACTTTTAGTGGGTAGCTTACCTCTGTATCTTCCAGAGCCTCTTCTCAATCTTCTGATGCACTTAGCTTCCTCTTCATCAATCTTCTCTGATCCAGAAGTGGATCTTCCTTCTTCATCACCTCTTGTTGCAACTTCACTTGAGAACAAACTTGCAGATTTCTCATCTTCACTTGTCTTAAGGCTTTTAGATTTACTATGACATCTCTTAGTCAATGGCTGCACCTCAACATCACTGTCTTCATACATCCTCTTTAGTTTTTTCCACGCTTCACGTGCACTTTGGCAATGCATGAATTTGAAAAATATGAAACTTGATAGCCCACAAAGAATTGCATCTGTTGCTTTAGCATTGTTCTCATACGCCATATTTTCATCCTCAATAGTTGGAGTTGTAGAAAAAGTTGTATATCCATATTTCACTGACATCCACACATCAAATCCTATGGATCCCAAATGTAACTTCATTTCGAAGCTCCACCATATATAATTTGATCCATTAAAGAGAGGTGCTCCTATAGATGAGCTTTCCTTATTAGCCATATTATGTTCACTCACCAAGATCTACCTAAGCCGATTAAGCTTCTCCTAGGGAACCTAGGGCTCTAATACCAAATGTTGGAACACAATGATCTAGTGAGATGGGGGTGAATCAGTAGATATTAAAAATTTAGCTCTTAAAACCTTTTGTGCATACTACTTTCTTTAACCCTTAATATGAAGATATTAATCATGTGATACAGAAATATGCATGCACACAAAAACATCACATAACACCAGATATATGTGGAAAAACCAATGTGGGAAAAACCATGGTGACAAAGGCTACATGACTCTATTGCTCAAATATAGCATCACAATCCAAATCTCTGTTATAAAGTTTAAGGCTACAGCCTAAGGAAGCTTCAATTCCCTAATTTAAAAGCTACAACTTCAAGGAGACTACAATCCCCTAATCTGAGCCAGAACTTAGTACAACATTGCAAATTCATATATGCATACAATTTGGTTCTACACAACCTATAATGTATCATTACTTTTAGTACATTCTTGCTTTCACTACAACACACACTTTGTTGTTGAAGATGCACACTCAACAAAACATACCTCTACTCTACACACTCCTCTGCACATAGAACAATAATTGTTCTATCTCTTTTTCTCTTCTTTCCCCTTATGCAGTGTTTCATACATCTGCACTATACACTCTCTTCTCTCTGCATATGTTGCAAACTGAGCAATACATAACTCTATTCAACACCTTCTGCTCTTGCAGACTTCTCACACCTACTACAGATCCAACTTCATCAACACAACTCAGATAGTCTTCACTTTTTTTTCTTAACATCACTAATCAACAATCTCTACCTTGAGATTCTCACTACTATCCAGATCAGCTTGCATCAAATTAGGGTTTTCCTCACTTGCAAACTTCACCAGCAAGCTACTTGTAATTTGAGCTCCACACCATTGTACAACTCAACATAAACACATTTGATCAGATATCACCATATCTTGCATCGAGTTGCACACCATTAAATCTGGTGCAAAGAATTTGCCTTCATTCTCTTCTTGTCAAACCATAAGAATCAGATTATGTAGTTAATTCTCTCTATTATTTATTTGATTTGATTTGATCTCAATCTCATTTGTAATCTATTTTTCCACCTAACAACTTAGATATTCATTTAATTGGTTGCTTTGTGTATCTAGACCAATTAATTCTTTTCTTTATGTTGGTTACCATTCGAGAACCCTTGTTCACACTATCGAGCCATTACAGATCTCTGCCTTTGAATTCTAGTCATCAATCTTCTCCTTTTGTGCCCTGATCCTATGATCCTTGTTCACTATTGTGTTTTTAAATCCTGGCCATTGAATAAGTGGTCATTCGAATCTCCTTCGTCAATCTTAGGGGTATTCACCATAGAACACCATTGTTAAAGACTTTCCTTGACCAAATGTTGTTTTGCAACAAGGATTCAAAACAACGAATAGTTGATTGCCAAATATTTTCCTTCATTATGCATGTCATCAGTCAATACTTTGTCTCTTACATGGTCGGTCACAGTCTTCATCATTTTTTCGGAGAGACTCGTCCACATCTCCCTTCGATACCTTGAATTATCTTCTACATACATTACTTGCTTGAGCAGAGGGTCCCACATATCACTAACATCCACCGTAGACAAAATTCCACCAATCACTATCATCCACCTAATATACTACCTTCATTGTCATCATGCTTAGAAATTTTCCATAATGTCAGTCTATTGGAGGGACACTAGATCACCTCCCACTGATATGGCATTGTCACACCGATGCCATTTGCAGCAAGGATGTGAATTTCCACACAGATCAATCATCTGCTGCCATGTTGCTTGCACTATTATCTGATCATACCCACAATCCTACATGTCATCCATGTCATCACCACCTAATTCACAATAGCAATGCAAATTAGCATACCAAGCAATCGTTCTTCGCCACCTATACTTTTTGGTGACAATTCGTTGTCGCCATCATCCTATCGGGTCCCACATAGCACCCCATCGCTTCGTCAAGGGGATGCCATCCCCAGTCATACCAATGTGCCTATGAAACACCGATATGCATTAAGTGTTATCTTGTTTGGTCCCACAATCAACATCCATTCTTCTATCATTCTATCAGAGAGACCTTCTTCAAGGTCCTGTGATGTCACTTTGTCTGTTTGATAGGAAGGTCATTTTTGTATCAAGGGGACAACCTTAATTTTCCTACCAATGATGTTCACTCACACTGATAAGGCTTCCATACTCCACCTGGGGTCCACACTCCACTTTTCATCCTCGTGTCTACATCGTCATCATCCATGTCAACACTTCGTAAACCATAATAAGGATGTGGATTACGGTTCATCCAATCTCACCATGCCATGTGCTAGAAACATCATTAGACCTGGGTCCCACTACGAATTGTTTCCTTCTCATTGAATGTGTGCTTTGGAGTAGACCCCTCTTTCCTATCAGAAGATCGGGTGATTGACAACTTTGAAGGATGGAACCATTTAGGTGTGTGTAGTATTATCCTAAAAGTGTGATCAACCAATATTATGGACTTGTAAGGACCCCCTTTGACAGAATCCAAAGGATTGACTAGTATCAAAGATTGGACTATTGGGTGATCAAGGAATCAAGTTAAAATTAGGTTCAAATCCCACAAGATATTATAGGCTAAAACTCCAACTAAGGCGACTTTCTGATAACACAAAGGATGGGGCCCTTTTTATGCAACAAATACTTTGATGATAAAAACCATCGGGGATCGGCCGATTAGATGTCCCATATGCTATAGGACCTAAACTATGTTTTGATAATGAGTTGAAACCTGACAAAATTACCATCGAGACATCAGAGGAACTTCGATGCAAGTCTCACTAAATAATGCCAGTCACCCTGATGAACCATTAGACCATCATCGAGCCATCGACGAGACTCTTGCTTGACTCCTACCGATATTGAAGTATCACCTGACCCACTGGATATGTGTAACCTTGAGTACTAGGTAGAGGGGCCAGTCACCCTCATGATATCAATGACATAAGTTGTAACTTATGTGACTGGTTACCTGCTATTGATAGTCAACTTCAAAATAGAAGAACATATTGAGGATGCCATGACTACAATTCTAGGGTTTGACAAGTAAACCCTAATTTTGTATGAGAGAAAAAAAAATCTTTTTTGGACATGTTATACATCCTCTGGGCCTGCATAATATGTTTCTGGAAAGCTCTTGAAAAACCCATCACGAATTTTCCACTCAATTTGTCACCAAATCCACTGCTCTCTCATCCATCTTCTATCATCATGCCAACAAACTCCTTTGCATGATTTACACTTTTGACATCAATGACAACTATATGTGCTTTTGCACAGGATCAACTTACTTCTCCTCTTATCCCCTTTTGACATCAATGACAACATATTCCAACAATATACCATGTTTGGGAGTTGAGCTAGCCATATTTCCCAAAAGGTCGACCTATTAGGAAATCGCCACTATCTTAGATCAAGGATCCATGGGAGGTTGTTAGACCATGTCACGATTTGTGTGGTCAATGTTGACTGGAGGGTGGAAGCGTTGAGCTTCCAACAATCCCCCCCCAACATGAGCACGGTAGTCAAACCTACAACCTAGGCTCTGATACCACATTTTGGAGTTGAGCTAGTCGTATTTCCCAAAAGGTCGACTTGTTAGGAAACTGACATTATCCCAGATCAAGGATCCATGGGAGGTTGTTAGACCATGTCACGACTCGTGTGGTTAGTGCTGACCAGAGGGTGGAAGTGTTGAGCTTCCAATAGTTGGGTCTTTGGCTATCTTGGTGTTGGGGTTGTAGGTTTGAGCACATGCTTGAATCAACTCTAGGCTGTGTATTACAACAAAGAAAGCAACTATGTGAGCCAAATTTGAATTGGCTATTATCCTGGACCTAAGTGTTGCACTATCTCCAAATATTCTCTCATGAAATTCCTTTAGGTCAATGTGCCCTAAATCAATTTTTGTGATATCTTGGACAGTGTTGAAGCAATCTTGGAGGCCTTAAGGACTCCTTGAAATTCATACTTGCATGCAATTTTTTAATCTTCTCATCTTTGTTAGTCATCTTGCATGTTAATAAAGAACCTTAATAAAAAATTTATTTTAGCATAATTTTCCTATTATTGGTCTTTGAGACTAACAAGTATTTAAGGGTGATCAAAGTTTAGCTCAAAAATCCCTTTGGGAGAGTTCCTTATGATCTTAGGAATTAGCTCTTTTCATTAGATAATTTAGTAATTTAAGTCATTGGTGGGATTGGGAGTTGGGATGGAAATGGGAAATGGAACTTGGAGTTTATATGGACTAGGGTTAGGTTTTGGGATGGAAATGGAACCTAGAAGTTTCCAAGATATTGAAGGGTGTCAAGTTGTAGGGTGGAATGGAGACTTGGAACTTGGTTCCAAGTCATCAATGGGATCCAAAGTCCACTTAGGTCTATGAAGGTTGAGAGTGGAAAGAAAATCAGAGCTGGAACATGATGTTCTAGATTCCATTTGGGACTCAAGGTCCAAAAGGAAACAATTCAAACAGGGGGCTTCAGAAGGTGGAGTGTAAAGGGAAACACTATCCTAAGAGGATGTTGAGGTCCATGAGGAGACAAAAGGCATGTCCATGAGGAGATCGAGAGGTGGAAGGAAAATAAAAACAAGAACATACTGGCTTATGTCCAAATTCCCCATTGGGGCCTAAAGTATGAAGGGGAATAGGAAGAACTTTGTCAAGGTGAAGGAGAAATTGGAAATGGAACCCAAAGATCGTGGGCTCAAAACACATGACACTAGACCAATCAAAACCTATGCTCCACGGAGTTTCGGGGATGAGGATAATAGGGGATGATGGGGCGTGTTTCCGATATGAAGGTACTTTTGGGATATTTTTTAGGGGATGGTAGGGGATGACTATTAAAAAAATAGGGAAATTTTAAAAAATATAGAGAAATTCCAAATATTCATAATATCTATGCCCTGAACTCTAGCAAAGACAGAGTGTTGTTGTGGGAACAACTTAATGAAGCTATTTTTGATAGGAGTGATGACCACTGGTTGCTTGGAGGGGACTTTAATTCTCCTCTCTTACCCTTTTAAAAGTTAGGAGGGTTGGATGATTTCTCAGATAGTATGATGGAGTTGGTTGAGTTCTTTAATACAACTGGTCTAATTGATATCCCCCTCCAAGGAACTAAGTATACCTAGTCCAATAGGAGGAATGTAAACCATCTTATCCAAGTCAAATTGGATAGATTCTTGATCTCAGCTAATTGGGACATTTCCCAATTCCTTTCTCTTTCTGCTCTCCCGAGGTCAGGATCTGATCATAATGCTTTGGTACTAAAAATAAATCTGGACCACAATAGGGGCCCCTTCCCTTTCCGATTTGAAGCTATGTGGGGCCTCCACCCAAATTTTGCTACTTTAGTTCAATCTTGGTGGGAGGAGCCTATAATAGGTACTCCTATGTATTGTTTGGCGGAAAAGCTATGCAAAATTAAGAAAAAAGTGAAAGGGTTGAATAAGCTGACCTTTGGAAACATATTTGAGATAAAGAATACTCTGGGAAAAATCCTAAAAGAGGTTTAGGATTTATGGAAACTGGTCTTGTGGATGAAGAGATTTGTGCGAAGGAAAGAGATCTTAGATCCCAATGGTTTAAGATAAATAAAAAGGAGGAAATCTTTTGGAAACAAAAGTCAAGGGTCCAATGGTTGACCGAAGGGGACATGAACACAAAATTCTTCCACCAATCCACCCTCAAACACATAAGCAAAAACATAATTAGATCACTGGTGAAAGAAGACGGTTCTATTGTGACCAATGAAAAAGATATTGCCAAGGAAGTTGTTGATTTCTTCTCATCTTATCTTATGAACCCTGGCAATGCTCATCAAGTAAATGTTGGCCTTCTAGAAGTTATCCTAATTTCAGATTTAGACTTTAAAATGATGTCTAATGCTGTTTCTATGGAAGAAGTCAAAAAGGTTGTTTTCTCCTTTGGTGCCTTCAAATCCCCTAGCCCAGATGGTTTCCCTCTTGCTTTTTTTCAAAATTACTGTGATGTTGTCAAAGTTGACCTCTTTAATGCTGCTAGGGAATTTTTTAGATCGGGAAGATTTTTGAACCATTTGAATGCTACCTTTATAGCTCTTATTCCCAAAACTGTTGATTCCTTAGCCATGAAAGATTATAGACTTATTAGCCTTTGCAATACGGTCTATAATTTTTTTTCCAAAATTTTGGTGTATAGACTCAAACTGGTGCTTGGAAAAATGATAGCCCCTAATCAAAAAGGTTTTGTTCAAGGTAGGAAAATTCTTGATGCAATTATTTCTACCCATGAAATAATTCACTCCATGGACCACTCAAAAAATCTTGGGATGGCCTTTAAAATTGATATTTCCAAGGCCTATGATAGGGTATCCTGGCCTTTCCTTTTTGTTGTTCTTAAAAATTTTGGGATCAATGGTAAATTCCTTAAGTTGATTTCTGCTTATGTCACTTCCCCCATGTATTATGTTCTGGTCAATGGTTTTCCTCAAGGATTATTTTCATGTGGTCATGGGCTTAGACAAAGTGAACCTCTTTCTCCCTACTTGTTTATCATTGTTGCTAAAGTTCTGGGCAGGAATATTTAAAATTTGGTGGACTCACAAGCTCTCAAAGGTGTGAAAGTTGCCTCCTCCCTCAAGCCTAATTCCCATCTATAGTTTGTTGATGATACTCTAATTTTTGGGTATGCTTCAGTTGGGGAAGCAGGCTTATGGAAATAGGTTCTCAATGATTATGTTGTTGCTTCTGGTCAGTGCATAAACTATGAAAAAAGAAAATTTTACTTCTCCAACATTGATCAACAGATAAAGGATAGAGTGAATTTTTTTTAGGATGTCAGGAAGCTGAATTACCAGATACTTACCTGGGCCTCCCTTTGTTTTCTAAGAAACTAGAGAATATTTACATGAACCAATTGATTGAGAGAATTCAAAACAAACTGGCAGGATGGAAGGGGAAGCTTCTAAGTTTGGTTGGTAAAATTCAACTCCTTAAAGCCTCTCTTCAAAATATTCCAGTTTATTATCTATCCCTCTTTAAAATCCCTACTCATATTGGGGAGAAGATTGAATAGATTCAGCAAAATAAATTGTGGTCAGGAATGGAAGAAAAAAATAGACTATCGCTGGTCAGCTAGGAAAAAGTGTGCTTGCCTAAAAAAAGTGGGGGTTTGGGAATGAGAAGAATTACAATGCTAAATAAATGTTTAACAACTAAAATTGGCTAGAATCTCCTAGAAGGCTCCAAAGATTGGGTAATTTTTTTTCAAGCTAAGTACTTAAGGAACATAAATATTGGTTGCTTTCTCTCACAATCAGATCTACCTCTTGGTTCAACTTTATGGAACCATCTTGTGAGGTTGAGGAATGTGCTAAAAATGGGGGAAAGGAAGAGAATAGGGAATGGGAATTATATTGATGTTTGGAAAGACCCTTGGATAGAGGTTTCCACTTTGGCATACCATGATGATTTGAATCCTCTCAAGCAGAGCTTAAACAAGATCTATGGTAAAAAGGTGTGTGATTATATAAACTGGGATATAGAGGAACCAAAATGGAAGGATTTTGATTCTTTATTAAGGAGAAATAATCTGAGAGGTCAAAGATAGGTGAATTGGGATCCTATCCTGATCAACCTCAATAATCTGATAGGGGAGGCTAAGTGGTTTGATAGAGGAAGGGAAGATGAGTGGCTCTAGAAAAGCAACTCTTCTGGTTGTTTCTCAGTCAAAAAGACCTATGAAGATCTTGTGAATTCCTAGGGTGTTGTTCCTGATCACTTCTGGGATAGGGTGTGGCTAAAGAATTTGGTTCCTAAAATAAATAGTTTTTGGTGGTCTGCTACCCATGGAAAAATTCTCACCATCGATAACCTAGTCAAGAGAGCCTTCTAGCTAGTTAATAGGTGTCCACTTTGCAAGCAGGAAGAGGAGTCCATAATTCATATTTTCTTTCAATGCCAGTATGCAAGGGAAGTGTGGTCTTTCTTTCTGCAATTGTTGTCTTCTGATTGGGTATTTCCAAATTCTATGAAGTTTTTTATTGAGGGTTGGTCAAACTGCCCTTTCTCAGATAATGTTATTGTAGACCTATGGAATAAAGTGCCTCCTTTTGTAACCTGGGGTTTATGGAAGGAGATGAATAATAGAATTTTTAGAGATGAGGAGAGAAGCAGCTGGGAGGTTAGTCAGATAATTAAAATCCAAATCAAGGAAAACATTGAGGTTGGAAGATATAGCTTCTCCAACACCTGGCTGAATTATAAAGAAATGAGGATACAACAAAATTGGGGAATAAAGAGGGACTTAACCAATCTTAATTGGTATAAGATACTTAATAGAATGGGTACTATTTGGAGTCCTCCGCTGAAAGATTGGGTTTAATGTAACTTTGATGGGTGCTCAAGGGTGATGCCACAATAGTGGTTTACGCTTTCTGGGAGATCCTGATTTTTGTTGAAATCACATATTTTTAGAAAATATAATGATTTAATCCTTGAAAAGTTCCATATAAAGGATTCCAATTGAAGAGGCTTTTATCAAACCACCTTAGACCAAGCCCCCTTGGATAGAACCCCGCTAGTTTTAAACCATACCTATAACGGAGTCTCCTTTACACCTATCAAAATGTTGATAAAAAACCACTTTTGATTTACCTTTTGGGGGATCAAATGAATTCATTTAAAATTTATTTTTTGTAAGTATGTAGTCCTTATTATAAGCTTCCAAAAAAGTATAATTTTAATTAAATTAAATTTGATTATTATATTTATTTTGTATTTCTTATCAATGTAGGTTTTTCACTGAAAATCAAGCTCTTTGTTCTGCACATGTGGAAAAATAGAAGATTATCAATTTTTTTTTGAAAATATGAGTGCACCAGATATTGAAGTCCTTAATCCAAAATAAATAAATAAATTGAATTTCAATACATACAAAAAATGTTATGTGTTATATAGCTCGCCTATTTTTTGAATTGTAATTGGTTTGACTTCGAAACTTGATTAAGAAAAAAATATTCAATAAAACAATATGAAACCAGTTGGAAGCACTAGATATTGTAGTTACAAATCTAAATTCAAAAAAATTAGAATTTCATCCTTCATGGAAAAAAAATTGTGTTATACGGTGAGCGTCACTCCTTAAAAATGGTGTTTACTAAAAAAAACTAGTTTTCAAAGGAGATGGAAAAAGGAGTGCAATATGCTTCCAAAAATTTTGAAAAAAGATATTTCGAACTACGAAAAAAATGTCACAAATCACTAGTTTGCATCATCTTCAAATTCCTCACAGTTTAGCCACTATAGGTGTCCGAAAGTGAAGATTTAGTTAGAAAAAATCAATCCAGTGTCCAGTTTGGCCAAAAATTGTAAACCAGTATTGTGGGATCACCCTCAAAAGGCAACCCGAGTCAAGCTGGGGCTGGAGGTCTGGTGAGAAATCATAAAGGTGATTGTATTATGGGCTTTGGAGTTAATTTGGGTGCCAGCTCTAACAACAAAGATGAAGTTATGGTTGCTCTTGGAGCGTTCAATTTCCTCAAGGAACTGGGGTATAAAAATGTTATCATTGAAGGGGACTCTAAGCTAATTGTGGGCATCCTTAATGAAGAATTTTCTCCTCTGTGGGAGATAAAAAATATTATAGACAGATGCAAAGTCATTAAAAATCTCTTTAATACTTGTCAGTTTAAACATGTGTATAGGGAAGGGAACAAAGCTATTGATTGTGTGGCCAACGTGGCGTTGAGCTACAGGGGATGGACACGTTGGACTAATGGAAACATGTCATCGAACTTAAGAGATGTCACTCTTAATGAAAATTTTGAAAATGTATATCACATGCAAAATTAATAAGGTGGTGGTTTGCGGGACTAAGGAGTACCAAGTGGTGATGTTGAGCTTTTGGTGTAATGATGGCATATGGAGGATCTTAGAAGGAGATAATTTTATTAAATTTCCTTTAATGATGATGCTCAATAATCACATGATGTTATTGGATTTCCTAAAGGTTGTCATTTCTATGTGTGCCGAAAAGCCCTTTGTCAAAAATCCTTGTATCTCTATAATGGGGAAATGTATGAATTTAATTAAGTTTGTTAATGCTTGCAATTTTAATGATGAATTTTGGGTTCTAGGAAATGAGAAGCTGACTTTCATAATAAGAAACTTCTCGAATTTCCTTTCTTCACTGGCTTTGTGTAGTGTTTGGTATGTGAGAAATGGTTTCATTTAGGAGAGAAAGAGTTTGTGGGGGAGAGTATGAAGAAAAGCCCTACACAACATAAGAATTTGCAGAGGATTAAAATGGGCGGACCTAGGAAAAGAATGAAGTCGCCTAACTATCAAGCCCTCAAACAAAATGTGGACATTTGGAGGATGTTCAAGAATGCGGGAATGGTTCCATTCTTCCAATATCTCAAAGGATACAATGAGAGTTTAACGACGAAATTCACCAACTCCTAGAAGAAAGGTAGTGTCACTATTGGTGTTGTGAAGTTTGAGGTTACCACTCGTTTCATTGTTGAAGCCATGGGTTTGCAGAATTTTGGGCTTAAAGTGGCTAAAAAAAGAGGGGTGGACTACCAAATGTTTGTTGATAATTTCCTCCATGAAGGTTAAAATCTAAAGCACTTCTAGAATGGGTATGCCAGACTTGAACTTCCTCCTCCTTTTTCTCTTGTGAGTCTATTTGTTATGTGTTATTTTACTCTTAAGGGTAGGTACATGTCGGTTCACACGTATCACTTCCCTCTATTAAACCATACTAGGCATGGGGAGCATATCAATCCGCCTTTCTATCTATTGTCTTCCCTGCAACTTAACATTGAAAAAGGAGCTAGCCCTCCCCTCCACCTGGGTCTTATGCTTGAACCTTGTATAAATATGCCTTGGCCCACAATCCTCATGGAAATCCTTTAATTTTTAGGGATGTGAACCCTGACCGGGCTTATGAGGAAAATGTACAACAACCGGAGGAGGTTAACCCCATTGTTGATGATCTCCCAGTTGAAGAAAAAATTCCCCGCCACCCTCCTGCTTCTGCCGCTAGGCATGTGCTAATCCCTACTAAAAGCAACTCCCCAATGGCTAGTGTGTCTAATCATTCTACCCCTTTGTTGCAAAAGAGTGAGGATTTGAGAAGTTTTGAAGTTCAACTTATTAAAGCTACAGCTGAAAAGAGGAAACACTATCCCCTACTGTTGGAGCTCTCGAAAGAAAAGAAACCTAGATGTGACATTAATCCTCAAGATGTTATTCATATCTCTAAGGAAGGGAACCAAATGGAGGGGGATAAAGAAATTTTACAAGGGCAAGGGAGTGGTGGTAGTGGAGGAAGAAGGTCAGCTCATCTAGAGAAGGTGGCCTTGAAAGAGAAAAAAGGAAAACAAAAAGCGTCAAAGAATGAGGAGGAGGACTTGGGGTATGAATATTTTGAAGCACAGGAAGAGGAAGAGTTTGAAGAATTGGACTTTGAGGACACAGCCTATGAGATGGGGGAGGATGGTTCAGAGGAGGAAACAGAGGAGGAAGAGGAGGAGCAAGTGGAGCCCTCTGAGGAAAATTTTGAGGCTGAGAAAGAGCAGGATGTTGGGCTTTGTGGTATGGAGAACAAAGCCAAGGATATAAGTATTGAGTTCTTAAAAAGTAGAATAACTTTCTTGTAGGTACAGCTTGAAGACATGGAGAAGGCATTAGTTGCTCTCATGAGAGTAACAGCAGGTTGATGAGAAGAGCAATGCTTGGAGCGACTTCTGGTGAAACCAAGCTCACCAAGAAACTGAAGAAGCTGGGGAAAACTTATACCCTCAAGTAGTTGGATGAAACAGAGGGCCTTGATTGGCGCAAATACATTGCTCTCATGGGAGAGTATGGGGACCTACTAAAGAAAGCCAGCTAATGGATTGGGATGTTGCTCTGCTATTTTTTTATGGCTTTTTTGGCTTTTTTATCATATCTAGGACTGTTATGTTATCTTCTTTAGGTTTTGATGGAATACCACCTGGAATATTGTTGATCTTATTAATGGTCTTTGTAGATTAAAGTATGTTGGTAAAAAGTTTATGTTTTTGATTGATAATGACTGGACTTTGGTTATTCTGTTAAATCTGGGCCTATGTTGTAAAACAAACGTTGTTTTTTGGTTTTAAGGTGGTGTTGTTTCCCCCCTCTCATTGCTCTTTTTTGGTTTGTATTTTTTCTATGGGATCAAGGCCCTTCCTTGCTTATCTAATAAAAAACATTGATAAAACATTCATCATAGAAATTGTAGAAGATTAATACATAACATTAGACTTGAATTGATATTTCACATGAGAATTGACAAAAAAATTAAATAAATTCAAATTCTTTCATTGTGCATGTACATAAATATTATATAAGAGTTATAAAAAAATTCCCAAAGGCTCCAAGTTTCAACTATAAAATGACAAAAACATAGAAAATATATGACTCCAAGTTAAATGGGCCTTTTGCATCGGTTTTGAGGACTTCAGAAGGACATTAAAATGGGTTTGAAGTTGTTGGCCTTGCTACACTCCCACTGCCTAGAGAACTGATGCAGAGTGGTAGGGGAAACAACACCTTTTCTCAAAAATTTCTCTCAAACACTCTATGTGCACACATCTTTTCACTATTCCTTTCAACAAAGCAACTTAATCACCAACATGACTCTCTCATCCATACATCACTATAGGACTTGGGGATGATTTCAATACTCCCAACATGACAAATCATGATCATACAAACAATTTTTTCACACAAAAACACTCATTCTCCCATCGCTTCCAAACAAGCCCATTCAACGTTGCAACATTCACCAATAGGACAATAACAATAAAAAATGATTAAAGGAATTAACTAGACAATGAAACATGGTTTTAGACTCCTAACACCATCCCCCACAAGTTCCCAAATGAACAAGATCAAACACCCAACACAAATGTATTAAAAGATTGATTTACAAGCCATAAACAAGGCTTAACTAGGCATGTACAAGGAAGCTTTCAACTTTTCAAGGCACACCCCAACACCCCTAATGCCTTTAAAAGAATCCAACAGGTTCCCAAAGACCCTTTTAAAATTTTTCATCCATTCTATTTATTTAAAATACTCATAAATCAAAAGAAATGCTTACAAATGATCATTTTTTGGATTGTTTCAAGGTAAAACCAGACCTAGGGCATCACATAACTTTTGCAAACCTCCATTTTTCAATCTGAAACAAATTGCAGCATGTAAAGGAGTCCTAAATATACCAATCCACCAAGTTTCAGATTTTTCCGACAGTGGAAATGGGAATTACATCCATTTTGGTGACCAAACCCTTGTTTTGCAAGGTTTCAGACCCACTTTCACTAAAATTGATGTAACTTACTCAATACTCGATGAAAATGATCCAAATCACCACCAAAAGAGAGTAGACTCTACCCTCTTTCAAACCATTCCAATTGGGAGCCCGTATAATGATGTACCAAACCGTACTAGCATAGGAACAGTGAAAAATGTTGAAAAAATAGAAAAACAGAGTTTTTTATTATATTTAATGCTTCAAAACTTCATCCAACTTTATTCCTCGACCCAATGGAGGCTATTTAAACATGTTTTACACCTTCCCCAATTCCCTCAACTTATTTTTGAATGGGGGAACCGTTGGTTTTTGTGTTTACATCATTAATGGTGAAATTACATCAAATTAACAACATGACTACTTTGCATTTTTTGAAGCAACTTTCAATCCTAACACCTATGACTTCTAAAACCATTCTAATGGCTTCAAAATAGCCTTATTACATCCTTAAGACCTAAATCTTGCATATCCAAGTAGAAATTTAGGACTTTGCCTTCTCAAGGCTACATGACTACATTTAGTGCAAGATTGCAATATTTCACATTTTGACTCCAAAACTCAAAAACTCACCCTATAACATGCTTGATGGTCATTTTAGACCTTATTCATGAAAAAAGACCTCAAAAATACTCATACTAACCAACTAACCATCATTCACCATCATATAATCAAAAATGGAGGATGAGGTGTAGGTGCTCCTGCAACAAGAACCCCCAGTGGTTGTCATACTTCAATGAGTTCTACTTATAGGTCTACTTATTTCATACATTTGAACCTCAACCTCCTCACTATCATTACTAGTAATCTCACTGCTGCTCATGACTTTTTTGGTTAAGAATTGAAAAGAGAAGTTCAAATAAAAGAAAAAATAAACTCACAATGCCCTTCCTATATGGTAATTTTTTTTGAAAAAATAGAAAAAAAATTGAAAAACCAAATGTAAAATGAAGAAATTACCTCTAATGAAGTAGATTTAATGCCCTAGTATCCCCTTTCAATTGTTGTTCTCTCCTTTTTCACTTGCTGCTCTTCACCTCAAGTTTGTAAATGTCAAAATGAGTATGTTTTTTGTTTTTGTTTTGATAAGTCAAGTAGGTTTGGATTTTTTTTTAAAGGGGTGGGGGAGGGGAGGGGGGGGTTCATTGTGGGCCCATCCATCCCCTTTTTTTTAATTTAAAAATCTAGTTTAAAAAAACTCTAAACTGAGCCAAAATAAAAACCCTACTCTAAGAATGCAAACCTACTATGAGAAATCAAAACATAAAATCCAAAAAATACACTATTAGAAAACACTACAATGCAAATGATGGAAGAGGAGAATAAGTTAACACACTATGTATAGAGAGGAAGGAAAAAAAATGACATATATCACCATTGAGGAGGTAAAATAGGAGGAACTGAACCAAGAGAACTAGGAACAATCACTCCACAAACATGCAATCCAACTACCCAATCCTCTTCCACAACCTTGATCATTTATCATTTGCGGGAATACTCAAGAAGCAAGAGAAACTTAATGGATATGAGAGAAAAAAAAGTGTTTTTTTTAGAGAAGATGATAAATAATCCCTTGGGAACCTACACACATGTAGTTGTAAATGCATAGTATGGAAGAGACTTGCGCTTTGAAAGGAAATTGGAACTTGGAAAGCTATGTTCCAAGTTCCTTCCGAGGTCTAGGGTCTGAAGGAAAACCTTAATAACAAAAATATGTGGGGAGAAATAAAGTTTTGGGGACAAAAAAGGTCCTAAGAATTAGTGGGTTTTGAGGTTCTTTGGAAATCTAGGACCTTAATGGGTTCTATGGTTCCTTGGAGCTCCAGGACTTGTTACTAAAGCACAATAATTACCTTAAGGATAGAAACAAAAGATACTGATTTAAGCAAAATAATAACAAAAAAGACAAATAAATAACAAAAGAGACAAATAAGAAAGGGGAGTCCCAAAATTTTCTAAGTAATATCATAGGGTGTGTATTTAGGTTATAACAATACATTCAAGTAAAACCAACTATCCTATAAAAGATGCTCATTCTTTAGAAATAATTCTTACAAACTTTTAATAACTAATGATTATTAATTCAATATGAGTCATTGTGAACTTCAAACACAAATTAAGTAATTGAGAGAAGAATAAAAATAAATAAAACAAGATGATTTGAAGCATATAAACATAAAACATATGAGAAGATTAAAGATGAAATTATAAAAAATATTATTGTTAATGATTTTTATTAAAGTAAATAAACAACTTAAATTTTTTGTCAAATGTTATCTTTAATATATTAAATTGTAATAATAGAATGTATCCCTTCTTAATATTAAATAAGAATGGAAATAAACATTATAATCTTACTAAGTACAATGATACAAGGTGAGAAAAATTAACTCCATGCTCCTACATTCATGTTTTAAATATACAATTGCAATCCTTAGACCTTAAACATCTCAGTTTTATACTATTGAAATAAGCATATTGATCATTTAATAATTCAATCCCAATATTTTGATCCACACATCCTTTCTAACTCATGAGTTTTTGAATAACCATATCACAAAAAAATCATCTTGACAATATAAGAATTGAAGGTAATGAGACATCAAATGCAAATGAACCATTTACACCATCTTCTCAAAGGAATCACACATAAATATTTAAGTGGGAAAAGATCCATTGTATATTGAATACCACACTATTTATAGGCAAAATTTGAAGGCTTCCACTAATTGTATTGATGTAAGATCCAAACATTTATAATTACCAATGGTTTGCACCAAGTGGTCTAGGTTGGTGTTAAAGAGGATAAATCAATAATTCAACTAGTAAACTATTGGAATATTATATATATGAACTGCAACAAAAACATATAATAAAATAATAATATTTTAGGCAAAAAGAATGAAAAGGTATGATACTTATTTTAATAAGAAAATAACATGTTGAGAATCAAATACTTATTATTAAAGAATTATGTGAAACACTTCCTAGCTGATTTTCTTAATTAGAATCTTTAGGTGTAACTATCTTACCACGTATCCATTAATTTAGAATGTATCTACAAATACAAGAGGCATATCCATATAAAATAGAATAATAATTGGGGAACCAAAACATCCAAAAGGGTGAATTATACCCACGATTAATAAAATTAGTGGAGAAATTGCTTCTCCAAAGAAGTGTGAAACTCCACATACTTAATATTGATATGAAAATAGGAAATTGATTGCATGGAGAGGGGATAATGAATTATTTATAGAAAATAGGTGGCTTCTAACATGAAATACTACATAGTTGCATTGATTATACACAATAAACCTATAGGTAGTTTCATGCACAATATACCTATATAATCATATCAAAAGTGGTAGATTATTATATCCTTCGAATGATCTACCTAACACCACTACCTATACTTATGAAACAATATAACCTTCATTGAAATCATCAATTCCTTTGATACTTTTTATATCTCCCACATATTGAGAGAGGGAAATATGTTAGTTGATTTCTTCGCTAACTTTGGTGTTAGAGAAAGAAAGGAGTGGGATTTAAATGATCCTATTCCTTTTGAGGCAACGACTATTATTAACAATGAATGCTAATTTCAAGTTGTTTTTTTATCTTATTTTGCATTGAGTTGTGCATGTCCTTATTCACATGGCCTAATTTTATGAATGAGGATGATTGGATTTATCTCATTCAAGTTTTAAGTATGGAGGACGACTTTCACAAGGACTATAGTTCAAGTTCATCATTTCATTTCTGCCCTTTTGTTGGCTTCACACAGATTCTGGGTGAGATTTGTCTTAGTTTCCAGAGTCTTCTGTTTTATGATTTTTCTCTTGGTGGTATCTGTCTTAGTTTCCCGAGGTTTCCACTTTGTGCTTGGCCTTTGTTTGTTAAGACTTCTGCGATGGGTGGGGACAAAAACCGCGTCGAGCCTAAGTCCTGTGCTTCTACTAAGCAGAGGAAGGAGGTGTGGGAGATTTTAGAGAAGGGTGGCTTAACTCCATATATGGAGAAACTGCATGGTAACAACCCTCAAGTCATTGATCTAGTTGCTCAAGGGTGGAATGAGAGAACTGTGAATTTGGGAAGAAGGGAAATCATAGTTGATGAAGAATTCATAGCCCAAATTACTGGCTTGGCTATGCATGGTATGAAGGTGTTCAGAGACAAAAAGGAATCACAGGCTGTGATGTCTATTTTCTTTAAAGGGAAAGAGGCTACTAATTTGAGGACAGCAAAGAGTGGTGGTTATCAGAGGACCTCCTTAAAAGCGTTGTGGCATGATGTTGTTGAAGAGATTATGAGGTATGTCACCTTGGAAGGCAGGTATACGGCGGTTAACTCTTAACATTTCCTTTTGGTTAACCATTCTGGCATAAGAAATGGATTTCCTTTCCATACTACTTGTTGATTTCCCTTGACTCAGGGATTAAGGAACACATGAAAAACCCCAGAAACCTTGCCCTACATGTGGGGTTAATTCTCCTGATCTATGATCTATGAACACGTCAAAGTTCATGAGGTGTAAAAATCTCTTGTGTCCCTGAAGGAAAATATTGCTAAACCCTGGGAGGGGTATGAGACTGAGTCAGAAGAGGAAAGGGTTAGTAAAAAATCTAAGAAGAGGAGGCTTATTTTGAACAAATATTTTGAGTCTGATAGAGATGATGACGTTGATTATCTCCCAAATTCATATGCCTCCTTTGAGTAGGGCCCCAATTCCCCTGTTCCGGGTAAGATTGGGAAAAGGAAGCCGGATGACAAAGAGGGCTATATGACATGCAGTGACGAGGTGGTTGTGGATGTTCATACTAAGGGGGTTAAGGACAAAAATGAACTTTATGGGGAAGCTTCCTCTCCTCCCCCAATGACTAGACAATTGCAGGAGACTGAGGATGGGAGCCAAAAGAGAAGGGTGTTGAGAACTGTTGGCTAACTCTTGGAGAAGGGTTTCCCTCTTTCCCTGGATGGAGGTATCTTTGGTGAGGCTTCTCCGATTGTTGACATTGGGCTGCAGAAGCAGGGGAAGGAAAGGGTTTTTAGTGGAGGACATACTGTGGAAACTAGCAAAGCAGATGTGGATAGGCTGATGAAAAGGAAGGTTGTTGCGAAGGAAATCGCCTGCTCAACTCGAAAGATGAAGACTCATGTCTTCGCCGACAAAGGTAAGGATATTTTTGTTGATAAGGTTCATGTTAGTTCTTTTGATGAGGACATTGCTATGGGGAAAGGGATTGAGAACTTTGATAGGGAGGAGTTGTCTAATGTGTTGGGCTTGGCTCGTGATAGTGCTAGTGTGTTGTTTAAAAATTTTAAGTGGTTCTTCCATGAGATTAATAGGACTAATGTTAGAATTAGAGGTATTGTGAGTAAGGTTGAGGACCCTTCTTTCCAAATCCAAATTGATTATTTTTTGGACTCTCTTAATATGGTGGCTAATACTATGGCGGAGGAAACCATCAATTTGAAATAGAACTTGGAAGGGAGAATCTTGTTCCTTGAGGATAAAATGGATAAAATATGGAATGTTGTGATGAAGAGTGGAGATGTCTCTAAGGTTTTGGGAATTTTTGACTCTGCCAAGGTGATCTCCCCTGTGATTACTGTGAAAAATAGAAAGGATATTGTGTCTACTAATGATACTACTACTATGGGTAAGTTTTCAGATGTGGATTGTGCTGGTGAGAAGGGTGGTGTTAAAGGTAGTGTTTTGAGTGGTGAGGTAAAAATTGGTGGGCCGAGGGTCAGAACTAAAAATAGAATGAAAGCTCAGGGAGGGGCCTCTGGTATAGAGGTGTTTGATACTGTGGATGATGTGCAGAAGGTGGCTGCTAGTGAAGTGGAGGTTGCAGAGATATTGGACAATATGTAGTGTTTTTGACTAGATGCCTTCTTTTTGGCTACTTTTTGGTTGTTGGTTCGTTGTCGTTGGTTTGATTGTTGTGTAATGTTGTTATCTTTTTTTATCAGCTGCTTTATTTTGTAATGGGTTTCAGGCCCTTCCAAAACCCATTTTTTACCTCCAATCAAAACAATATAACCTTCATAAAAAATGACTCATTTACATTACACAAAATATATTGTATTTGGGAATGTAAATGGATTCTCTCTCATATTTCTTATTTTTCTTTTTTCTTATATGAAATTATCATATGCAACTACTTGAATGGACAATACAATATTCAACAATAATTTATTTTGATAAATTAAGTGAAATCATTTACTTAAATTAAATACTCAAGACTATTATGTGAATTAATGTAGTCTTCAACAAAGAAAATCACACACAAATATAAGAGATGTGGTGATGGAAATAATACTATATTAACAACTTCCATTAAGAATTTTAATAATGAAATAGTAAATAAATCATCATTATCTATTAAAAACACGTCCATAATAAATTTTGAGATGAAAGATGAAAAATCTCTTCTCTTGTTTTCTTATGACTACCTTCAATTACTTCTTTCTTGTAACAATTTTCACTTATACACTACTTTCATTGAAGAAGTTACTTTGAAGAATACATAATCTATTAGAGAGAAATTAGAGGATTGTATTCACTTAGCATTCACTATTTTCATAATTACAACATTCATATGAGGATAATTGAATATATGATTTTTTTAATGAAATTAAAATCTATGGAAAATGTTTTTAAATAAGAAATTTTCATTGAATAAATCTTTATATTACTCATTACAAACATCTTTAAAAAAAATCATATAATTATTCTTTTCTATAATAAAATTCTAAATATATATAAAAATAATATATTCATAAAAATTATTATCAAATGTATTCTAATTTTTACTTTCTTTTTAAACGTTTTTCTTAGATAACATTTTGAATGTAAAAATATTTAACTTTCAAATATAATATATTTTAAAAAAATTATATAAATAATGAGATTTCCAACAAAATATTAACACTTCAGTCAAATTTCTAAGATGAAAGTTATAATCTATCGAATCATGTTAACAAAAAAATATTTTTTTATACAACTTTATTACAACTTGTGGCAATTATATCTTCATCTTCAAATATTTAATTCTTTTTGACAAAAAATATACTTATTGGAAAGATATTTGAGTCTATAATTTTCCAAATAAAAATCTCAATCTAACAATACCAAAAGATATGACCTTTCAAAACATGTCCTTTTTTATTTATTTAAACTTGAATCTAGTGCTTATGACACCTCTAACATACCTACATATACAAGAGACACAACTAGATAAGAAATAATGACAATGTGGTAACCTTCACACCAAAAAAGGTGGGTTGCCCTTGAAAACCTAGAAACTAGTTGAGACAATGTTTTTACAAAAATGAAAATATCACTTATAATTGTATTGAGATGAAAATAGGATTGGATATATAGAGGGGGTAAAACCCTATTTATAAAAAAGGAGTTTCATATAACAAAAAAATAGTAAATAATCACAATGACTAGATAGAATAAAACAACTACTACCTTCTCATACAACAAACCTACATAAACACATCAAAAAGTGGTAGACTACCTACCATTATTTATATACATAACATAACTACCTATTAGAGCTTCTATAAGCTACCATGTAATGATAATGTTCAAATGCAATGAATCTTCTAGTAGCTTCTCACACAACCTACCTACATAACCACACCAAACGTGTTAGACTACATTCGATTAACTATTAACATAGTACCACTACCTAGTACAACCTATCCAATTTATTTTAAAAAGTAGCCAAATAACTTGTTTAAATTATTATAAAAACTTGTGTTTAACACAACCATAGAATTACAATATATAATAAGTACAATAACAAGAAGATAGAAGAACATTTAAGATATGGTTGAAGTTCTATAATAGTTGACAAGTTGGCTCTGTGTTGGTTCAATGAGTAATCTACTAGGTGGATGCCTTGGAGGTGCAATTTGAAATAGTGTGACCCTTGGGAGAATGATTTGACTTGGAATGTTAGTATGAAAGTTTGAAATTATATTTAAGCTCTATAGAGGAACTGGTGCCACACCAAAACTAGTAGTGAACCAATGTGAGGCCCAATGTCATCTATAACTTTTGTCTCCTTAATAAGTTCAATTATGTTAGATTAGTGAATCATTTGATGCCTTAACCAATATTATTGAAATATGATATAACATTGCAATCATCGATAGATAATTTGGGGTAAATATCTACTTTTTATCTTTTTAGAACATTATGTTATTTAAGGGTGATCCCATAATAGTGGTTTACAATTTTGACCAAATTAGACACTGAAATAATTTTTTTAAACTAAATCTTCACTTTCGAGCACCTATAGCGACTAAACCATGAGGAATTTGAAGATGATGCAAACTAGATTTTTGTGACATTTTGTCTGTAGATTCTAAATATATTATTTTCAAAAAAATTGGAATCAGATTGCACTTATTTTTACATCTCCCTCGAAAACTAGTTTTTTTTCAGAAAACAACATTTTAAAAAAGTGACACTCACCGTATAACGCATAACTTTTTTCCATGAAGGATAAAATTATAATTCTTTAGAATTTAGATTTGTAACTCAAATATCTAGTGCTTCCACTTGGTTAGATAGTTTTTTATTGAATATTTTTTCTTTAATCAAGTTTCAAAGTCAAACCAATTACAATTTAGACATAGCGCGACCATGTAACGCATAACCTTTTTTGTATGTATCAAAATTCAAATTTTTTTTGTTGGATCAAAGACTTCAATATCTGGTGCAGTCATATTTTTAAAAAAAATAATTGACAATCTTCTATTTTTCCACATGTGTAGAATAAAGAGTTTGATTTTTAGTGAAAAACCTACATTCACAAGAAATAAAAAATAAATATAATAATAAAATTAAATTTATTTAAAATTATACTTTTTGGAAAGCTTATAATAAGGACTACATACTTAAAAAAAATAAAAATTAAATGAATTCATTTGATCCCCCAAAAGGTAAATCAAAAGTTGTTTTTATCAAAGCATTTTGATAGGTGTAAAGGAGACTCCGTTATAGGTATGGTTTAAAACTAGCAGGGTTCTATCTAAGGGTTTGATCTAAGGTAGTTTGATCAAACCCTCTTTAATTGGAATGCTTTAAATGAAACTTTTAAAGGCTTAAATCATTATATTTTCTAAAAATATGTGATTTCAACAAAAATCAGTTCTAATCTCCCAAAATTGTAAACCAACTTTGTGGGATCAGCCTAAAATGAATGTGTAATTGAGAAAGTTATATATATATATGGTTTTGAAGGTATATGAGACCATCAATGTTTGTACCCAACTACATGCTTAATGTTCTAATTGTTCTATGACCTAGTTTAAATGATTATTGTAATAAATGTGCCTTATTAAATGTGAATTGATAGCCATTAGAAATGTATGCAATCACATGAGATCTAGACTTCATGCAAGCATCATGAGATGAATAAATTTAAATTGATATGAGCAAAGGAATGATGTGTACCTAATCTAGTTCAAATGATTTGCTAATGTGTTTTATGTTTCTTGGAAAAGGATAATATTTGAGAATGAACCAGAACCTTTGAAGATTGCGAAGAAGTTCAAAAATGATTATTTGCCTAACATCGTTGAGGGTAAATCGAGACAATTCTAAGCAATGACAAGTATACCTAAGATGACTTAACAAGATAACTTATATGCATTGGATATCAAGTTGCATAATGATATTTAGTAAAAAGATTGTTCAAAGATCCATTAAATAGTGTAGTTAAATAAGTTAGTTAAGATTAAGATTTCATTATTATTGAAGATAGATTTGATTTCCTATCTTACATCGAGGAAGGTAATGCACACACACACACTATTGAATTCTATTGAATTGGATCTTGTTGAGATGTGTAAGCAAATGATTATCATGGTTCCTTAATCAATCATGTATTAAGAAAAAAAATGCATATGAGATGAGCGCCAATAGGTAGATGAAAGAACCATTCAAACCATTGTCTATATCCACTAACTATTGAATTGGCTCTTGTTGAGATGTGTGAGCAAATGATTATCATGGTTCCTTAACCAATCATGTATTAAAAAAAATGCATATGAGATGGATCTTGTTGAGGTGTGTGAGAAAATGATTATCATGGTTCCTTAACCAAATCATGTATTAAAAAAAATGCATATGAGATGAGTGCCAATAGGTAGATGAAAGAATTATTCAAACCATTGCCAATACTTCACTTGGTTGAAGTTATTAAATGTGATATTGTGCAATGAAAAGAGATTCAATGTGTGGGTTAATATTAAGAGCCAAGTGAAAATTGTGTTTGTGATTTCATTGTGAATTTTTAAATGTTATCTTAGAACCTAGAAAGTGTTGTGGGGCATGTGCAATTATGTTTATGGGGATAATGCTTGTGAAATATGTGTGAATTATGTTTTTTTTTTTAATTAATTATGAATTCATGTTATTTGTGTACGTGGTGTTAGGGGATGGGAATCTCAATAAGTCTAAATTTTGAATTCATTCTTTAACAATATTTTAAAAGGGATTAAAAAGCTTATTTATCGTGTAATCATGTCTTTTAGGACCCTAGTGTAAGTACCTATGGGTTGGGGGTTTATTTGCCCTGATAGTTGCCCTTAAAGAAGGTTGAATTTTTTTTTTTTAAGTCTTGGGAAAGGGTAGAGTGTTTAGTCCTCTAAACTCATTTATGAGAAGGGACTCAAGGGGTGGAGTGTTCTTACCCACCTCCTCTTAACAGTTAGAGGACTTTCTTGTTGGAGTGGAGCACACTCCAAACACTCTCATCTCCCCAAAAATCTCACACACAAGTGTGAGCATTTGTGGAGATTTGAGCTTGAGGGATGAATGAGGGAGTGACACTTGTCACCCTCTCATTCAAGGGATTCAAACTTGTTATCTCCATTAATCTCCCATTCAAGGTCTCTTTATTTTGGCTTGGAGTTCATTCCTTTTGAGTTGTCTTCCTTTTCGCATGTTTGTTTGGGGGAGAAGGAAGGGGAAAGGTTGAGAGCTTTGGTAGAGAGAAAACATGATGGATCAAAGAAGAGGGTATCATGGAGGAGGCTACAATTGTACAATGATGTAGAAAGATAATTCTTCCTTACTCTATTTTGCTTCTAGTTGATGCTATGAATAATATGAAGGATTCTTTCGTTGGGAGTGTTTTGGAAATGAGTGTGTTTTTAAATGTTTCAATAAATTTGTTGTTTTTTTTGTTTGTGTTAATGACTTTGAAAAGGGTAGGGTTGTTATAATGTTTGGCTCTTCTATGCTTGATTTGTTAAAAGATTTAGTGTTGGGTTGCAACCTTGGTGTGTGTGTTCGAAATGGTTCTCTTAGCTCAGGGGATGGCTAAGATCTTGAAATGGCCTATTGATGCAATGTAAATAGATTGAAGAGCTTTACTCCTCCCATTGGCATACTTCTCTAAGATTTTTTGGAAATTTTGGTTGAAATTCTTCTCTTGTTGATTCCTTGAGGTTTATGTTTATAAAATAAAAATAAAAAGGGCAATATGATACTTGTTCAAAAGGGAGATAAGGAGTATGATAGATTTAAATTTTAGAAATGGTTAAGGTTGCTTCATTTTATAAATATTACTTGCAATGAAGGGTTGTATTGTAAAATGAACTCAGGTTTAGTTGTTGCAAAATTCTTTTGTTGTTGTAGGAGAGAAATGTTGTAATAATGAAGCTTATAAGAATAAAATAAAACTCTTTCTTGTTATCCTTTTGTAATATTTTTGAGAAAAATTAAAAATGTTACTTTTGAACTCATTCATAAGTGCCGAGGAAATAAGTTGAAGTTAATGGTTTTTTTTTATAAATTCTCTTGCAAATCATTATTTTTATATATTAGATAATTTGCATAGTTATAATATATTGATATTTTATTCTATTCAAATTTAATACTAATAAATCACCCCACATTTATACTAGAACAAAATGTGGTACAAGTGCATTTGAGAAAGCTATATTTGTTTAAATAATATCTTAACAAAAAAATGGATATATATATATATATATACCTTTGTTTTGCTTATTTGTTTTATATATTTCTTTTAAAATAATAAAATGCTTACATATTTTAAAAAATTGTAAATTTTTTGAATCAACAATATTTTTTTGAAATCATAGCTTTAAAATATTAATAAGCTTGAAATAACAATTTAATAGAAAAGATTTTGTTTTAAAATCAAAAAAATAGAAAATAAAATAAAAAAATATAGTATGAGAGGTGAGGGATAGGTTACCCATAGAAAGGGAACTTTTAAGTTGTAGATATGAAGAAGCTTGTAGGAAAACAATTTTTAAAATGCAAATAAAAGGATCCTATAATTATAGAAGCAATTTCAATCATTTTTATGGCATTTTTAGAAAATTTGTAGAAAAGGGAATTTTAGGATGTGGATATGAAGATTTTATAGTCATAGAAGCAATTTCAAGATATTTAAAAAAAAAAAAAATTACATTGTAAGAACAGAATCTTTAGAATACATATATAAGAATTTTAAAACAAGAGACAAGAGATGCAATTCTAAGATATTTTAAGACATTTTTTATTAGCTTGTAGGAAGAGATTTTGTAAAATGCACAAAGAATTTCAATAATAATAAGACATTTTTTATTAGCTTGTAGGAAGGGATTTTATAAGATGCACAAAGAATTTCAATAGTAAGGAGATTTTTAAGAAGTAATTATAAGGATTTTATAGTTATACAAAGAATTTTTAAGTCATTCCTTTAAAAATTTGGAAGAATTTTTTATGGTATAGATCAAAGACAATTGGTAAGAAGATTTTTATAATGTAGATGTAAAGATTTTGCAATTGTAGGAACAATTAAAAATAAAATGAAGATATATTTTTAGAAGCTTATAGTAAGATTTTTTAAGATGTAGATAAGCTTGTGGGAAGGGGATTTTTAAGATGTTGATATGAAGATATGTAGGAAGGATATTTTTCAAATGTAGATATAATAAAAGTATTATCATAAAATAATTCACAATTTCAAGATACATGTTCGAAAGACATTTTTTAGACATGAAAGAGGGGGTGAGAGGGAAGGTGTGACCAAAGCTGGATTTTTCAGTTATAAAAGAATAAACACCTACAACTAATATAATATTATATTAGTAAGACGATTACTTCAAATATAAGATTGTTTTCTTAAACATAAGATTCATCATATATTAAACTGTTGTAAGATTGTTTTCTTAACATAAGAATCATCATATATATTAAACTATATACTAACGCGTACCAGATAAAAAATGATTTTATTGAATAAATTATTATTATATGACAGACCAAGTAAACACGCTTCCACCCACACTTTAAACTAGCAACCTAAGAAAACCCAACGAGTTCACCAAGTACTTTGCCTTACATTAAAACGACAACATGATTTGAATGGGCATCCTTCACTTTTATTTATGAAAGGGACCGACTGACTCAACTTGCATGAATAAGGTTAAAGATTGATGGCTAACAAAAAGTCAGACAACTCTTGAAGATAACATGATTCATTAAAGTGTAAATTCAATGAATGATCCAATATTTAAATCAACCGTGCTGGAGAATCTCATTGAAGAAGAATCCCCTATCACATATTTCACAGAAAAATCAAGCCATCATTATAGTCACCACATCAATCTCCATCTCCAAAGAAAGCTGAAATATCAAATGTTCACAGATAATTCCAGCCATATCAATGGTACTATGTTGGGGTGGAGCTCCAGATGGAGGATTCAGACATAAAACTGATGCACCATTTGCAGGAAAAGGTAGTGATACAATCTAATTAAGTAGATTAAAGGGCCATGCTAATTCTGAGGCTCATAAGCCATCAATCCAATTTATAAACTGAGACTAAGAAACCATGTTTACCAATAAGCAAATATTAGAAATTATGCAAGATGTTCAGAAGGGCTATTCTTAAATATCAATTGGTTTAATAATTAAAAATGAAAATAAGATAATTATTTCTTAAATTTCAGAGATAATAAAACTCAAAATTATTACTGACAGTTTAATTGTTAAAACATGTGATTAAAACAGTTCAGAAATGGAAGATAATCACTATCATGGATATTGTGTTCACAAGACTAATCAGTATTATGGATATCATCTTGATAAGGATAATCAGTGTTGTGGAAATTATCTATTTTATAGGTATGAAGTATTTATCTTCAGAAAAGTATTAACATGAAATGTCAAATGTGTGATTTACATGGCAAAGAATATTCACCATGTACAGTGGGCCAGGGCTTCGAATTTTCTGATGTACAATTTGAAAGGTAAATGCACAATTCTAAGCCCTTTTTATGAGATAAGGATATAAGAAGATTGAAGCAACAGTCAATTATCTATGTAAACCATAAAACTGATTTGTCTGAGAATGAAGAAAGTGTTCATCATTCTGATTAAAAAGAGTATAAGAAGATTGAAATAACAGCCAATTATCTATAGGCAATATTGTAAACCATAAAGCTGATTTGTTTGAGAATTAAGAAAATGTTTACCATTCTGATTAAAAAGGGTATAAGAAGATTGAAACAGCAGCCAATTATCTATGGACAATATTGTAAACCATAAAGCTGCTTTGTTTGAGAATTAAGAAAGTGTTTACGATTCTGATTAAAAAGGGCATAAGAAGAAAGAAACAATCTCCAATTATCTATGGGCAATATTGTAAACCATAAAGCTGATTTGATTGAGAATTAAAAAAGTGTTTACCATTCTCAATAAAAAGGGCGGCATAACAAGATTGAAAGAACAGCCAACTATAAACCATAATGCTGATTTGTTTGAGAATTAAGAAAGTGTACACCATTCTGATTAAGAAGGGCATAAGAAGATAGAAACAACAGCCAATATTGTAAACCATACAACTGATTTGTCCGAGAATAAAGAAAGCATTTACCATTCTGATTAAAAAAGAGAATAATTTTTTTTGAAACAACAACCAATTATCTAGAGACAATCTTATAAACCATAAAACTATGTTTTTCTGAGAATAAAAAGTAAGTGTTTACAATTCTGATTTCATTTGATCTGAATCAGATAAAAAACAAGTTGTCTGGGGCCACAAGCAAATTGAGCTCCAATCAACATTGTGGTAGGGCCGATATACAAATTTCATGTTCATGTGTACAATTGCAGGGAAAGAATAAGCGACCTCGAGCTCATTTCAAGCTCTCAGGATAAAGTTTTCATACGGAGAGAGAAAGATCAGGATCAGATAACAACAAATAATCAACCCTCCAAATGGAGACAAAGGATAAATGAAAATGCCTTCATCTCCAAATATAAGGATCCCCCACAATCACAAACACAGAAACATTTTAAACAACAAAGGGAAGGAACCTCTTCTTTAAAAAAAGATACCCAAAAAGAAAAAAATGCCTCCCTATCCATAACTATTAAGAGCAGGAAACCCTCTTACTTGACCTTCGATAAGACACTTTCCCCAATTTGGGGAACTTCTTTTCCTGCAAAATCTTCTCCCCCTTAACTCCTTTTAACCCATCTTCAATACTGAAATTCCACTCGCCCTCCGAGCACGGCTGTTCACAGGTCAAGCACATATCACTGCAAACCAAACCAACCCAAATCCGCAATGAATATACACAGTTGCAAACCATCACACCTATGAAACAATACAGTGTATATACACACCGCTGATGAATACACAGTGTATATACACACCTGGGAAGAAATCCGAGGGCCTGGAGCTTGGCAGAAATCTTTGATGCGCGTGCAGCAGCGGCCGTGTCCATTTCGGGAACAAAACAGCACAATCGATCAAATTATCCAGATGATCTAAATCAGAGACGATTTGACAACTATGAACAATGCATTTCCTGGGCATAAAACCAGAGAATCAATTTGAAGATATAAAGCACACTGTTTTGAGGTGAAACCGCTCATATTGCGGTTCCGTCAACAAAAATCATACGATGGATTTTTGTTTTACTCAGTCTTATCTGCGGCAATACCACTGGCGGCCGCTGGTTTTCCTCACCACCTTTTTAATGTCACCTCGCCATTATTATTATACATATTTGAAGCCGACCTACACGTTATTAGCAACGTTGCCATGAACACAAGAAGATTAATATTCCCTCCTTAGTCAATTTTGGCCGGTGAGGTTGGGATATCTATCCATCATCCATAAATTTATCCAAATAGAAATGATTGTCATAGATGAGTTCTTTTTTAAAATCATGATTATTTCTTGTCATGTAATTAGTAAATTGGTATATGTTATTTCGATCAATGGAATCTCTCTTTATTTAATAGTCGAAAGGATTTAATAGTTGAACACTTTCCTTTTGTAATTATTAAATTGGTATATGCTATTTCAACTAAGGAAAACTTTTTTTAATAGTGGAAATGATTTAATATTTGAGTAAATTGGTATATGTTATTTCAATCAATGAAATCTCTCTTTGGTTAATAGTCAAAAGATTTAATAGTTGAACACTTCCCTCTTGTAATTAGTAAATTGGTATATGCTATTTCAACTAATGAAATCTTTTTTAATAGTATAAATGATTTAATAGTTGAGTAAATTGGTATATGTTATTTCAATCAATGTAATCTCTCTTTATTTAATAGTCGAAATGATTTAATAGTTGAACACTTCCCTCTTGTAATTAGTAAATTGTTATATGCTATTTCAACTAATGAAATCTTTTTTTAATAGCGGAAATGATTTAATAGTTGAGTAAATTGGTATATGTTACTCCAATCAATGGAATCTCTCTTTTTTTAATAGTCAGAATGATTTAATAGTTGAGCACTTCCCTCTTGTCATCCTTTGGTTGTAATTAGTAAATTCGTATATGCTATTTCAACTAATGAATTTGTTTTTAATAGTGAAAATGATTTAATAGTTGAATAAATTGGTATATGTTACTTCAATCAATGTAATCTCTCTTTATTTAATAGTCAAAAGGATTTAATAGTTGAACACTTCCCTCTTGTCATCCTTGGATGTAATTAGTAAATTGGCATATGCTATTTCAACTAATGAAATCTTTTTTTAATAGCAGAAATTATTTAATAGTTGAGTAAATTTGTATATGTTATTATCAATGGAATCTCTCTTTATTTAATAATTGAAAGGATTTAATAGTTGAACACTTCCCTCTTGTCATCCTCTTGGTGTAATTAGTAAATTGGTACATGTTATTTCAACTAATGAAATCTTTTTTAATAGCAAAAACGATTTAATAGTTCAGTAAATTGGTATATGTTATTTCAATCAATGGAATCATCGAAATGATTTTATAGTTGAACACTTCCCTCTTGTAATCTTCTGGATGTAATTAGTAAATTGGTATATGCTATTTCGCTAATGAAATCTTTTTTAATAGTGGAAATGATTTAATAGTTGAGTAAATTGGTATATGTTATTTCAATCAATGGAATCTATCTTTATTTAATAGTCCAAGAGATTTAATAGTTGAACACTTCCCTCTTGTCATCCTCTGGGTGTAATTAGTAAATTGGCATATGCTATTTCAACTAATGAAATATTTTCTTAATAGTGGAAATGATTTAATAGTCGATTACATTGGTATATGTTATTTCAATCAATGAAATATTTCTTTTTTAATAGCTGGAAGGATTTAATAGTTGAACACAGTTCACTAGTTGTGAGTGTATTTGTCATATTATGATTTATTAATAGAATATATACAACTATTCAACATCTCATATTAAAAAAGCAAATGACAATAATTAAAATTTCAACTTGACATATATCATTAATAGAGAAAGATATGTACAACTATTAATCTCATACTAAAAAAATAAATATTACTAATCAAAATTTAGTTGCACATGGAATGTACGTTAATTTGATTCATTGCACATAAAGATTGCATATTAAAATATTATGTTATTAAAATAAAATATTACATATTTGTCATTGCATTGAATGGTTTGAGTTTGCACATTTTACACAACTCTTTTGCCTAATTATTATGCCATTAGAATAAAATATTACATCTTTTTCATCAAATTGAATGGTTTGAGTTTGTATATTTTTCACAACTCTTTGTCTAAACATATAAAACATGGCCGACAACATCATATTAAATCTTTCAAATTAAATACATACTTGATAATATAAAAATACATCATTGTGCAATTTCTAATTTTAAACCAAATTCAAATTAATTTTTTAATGAACAATAAATGTTCTCAACACGTCTTATTTATAATTTTTGGTTTCTAACAAGCGATTCCTTCTATTTCAAGTTATGTACAACTAATACTTTTTTTGAGATGTAAGAATCAACAATTGATACATAAATCACATTTTATGTAGATTTCCAATATGAAATGTATAATACTAATTTACCCAAATTTTAAAATAAAATCCTCGCTCAATCTACATCAACCTTTGTTAATTAATAGAATTTTTGTCCATGGATAAAATAAATTAAAAATATAGAAGAAAAAAAAGTTTATAAATTGAAATAGATATTCAATAAAATATTTCCATTCAATGTGATTGAATATGCCTAAAAAATTTAGTTACAGATATTATTAGACTTGAACAATTTATTCACTTGTTACTACATAACTTATCAAATTCTAGCTCAATTATAATTGGATTGAGTATTTTATGTTTTCTCTCTTATTTTTATTTAACTATCATAACATTTTAAATTTGTTCACTTCAATTTGTCATTGAGGGATTCATTTTATTTTAAATTAAAATGGAGTTCTAATATGTAATATTAAATTTAACAATGATAAATGATTGAAAAAATTTGTATCATAAGGGAGAGGGGCCTATAGTGGGTCACCCTAACTTCACGCTTCTCAAAGTCTTATGTAAAAATTTCAAATCACTCCCAAATTTGCATAGCTGCTTATTTGGAAAGTCCCCTACTTACAAAAATTGGTTTCAAGGCCACATCATCAAATATGATGCTACATCAGCATGCTTTTTGTCAAGGTATCCAAAAAGGACCAAAAAAAAGGTGAGACCAATAGTGGGTCAATAAGTCGTGTATTATTGGTGTGTTGATGTGGCATCACATGATTTGTCAATTTGTGTACTTTATGGATAAAAGTGTTTTGCAATTGGATATTAAGTGTAAGTTTATTGGATATTAAGCCTACCCACTATGAGGCCCACTCAGGCCTACTTATATACCCACCATTGGACCCCTACCCACTATGGGCCCCTTTCCCTTATATGAATAAATGCAATAAACATAAAATCCTATTACATGCTAGATTGTGATGAAAATCCTATAGACCAAGGAAAGTGAATATTATGTGTTTTTAATTATATATCTTCTTGAATCATTTTCTAGCTATTATATAATGTTTAGTGTTGTAATATCCTTTGAATATGAAACTATACTAATAGATGACTGATTGAATCAAAATGAATTTCATTATATTTATTCATATATTTTGGTACATGACAAAAATCTATTTACAAGTTTATAGTTTCAGAATATGAATAGTTACTCATTGAGTGTTCATTTCATGTTGCCTTCATTTTGAAGTAAAGATAGGTTTTGTTTATAGTCACTTTACAAAAATCCAATGCTATTGATAAACTTTATGAGCATTTTTGGATATAAAGGTTGATTCTCATGGGGATAAAGGAATACAAGGTAAAGACTACTAAAATATTTTAGCTATTGGAAAAAGAGACTTTTACTGTGGAAAAGGATATATATTTATCATTTTATTGTATGGTTTTCTCACATCTTGTTGTACTACTTAGTAGTGAATGTGATTCATATTCTTTTATACATTATTCAAGTAGATATCACCATTTTTCAAGAGATTTAGTTATCAAATTTATCACATATAATATATATGATAATGAAATCTTAAATGATACTCTTAATTTCATTTTTAACCTTATATTTTGATTTTTTAATACCCCCTTCTAGTACATAATTTCTATTAAAATATCTCCATTTTTTGACAAAAAGAGAAAATTATATTAAATGAAAAATTAAAATAGATTACAACATAAATATTTTCAAATAGAAATATCCATTAATACAACCAACAAAGAAAAATCTTAAGAGAATTTTCCACTATTCCACCAACCCCCCAAAATAGAAGAGTTTATAATCCCAAAAAAACTCATATCCCCTAAGAACAACAAGCAAGGAGAATTAAGTATGATTATCATGGAGAACTTGAAGAAATTTACTAGCTTTATTTTGAGGCAAAGACTCCTAATTAGTAACATTCCAATTTCTATCATTAAAATCCCACTAGTTAGGCAATCAACAACTATGTTCCATTCTCAGGAAAAAGTGACATTAAGTTAACGTCAAGAAAAAAATAGAAAACAGAGGAGCCAGAAGATGATGGGCGACACAAGATCGTGGGAAACAATTGTAGAGCAGGAATGGCTGATGGACCAACTTTGGTAGAGGGACGACGTCATCGAGAAGAAGCGTCTGGAGGCGGATAGTGTTGGAGTGAGCACAACTCTAATAGGATGACATAATCAAAGCTAGTTGGATTATTGCCTTGCCACTGGAGCCAATGTCATCTCGATGGGAAGAAAGGCTCCTACATGCTAGAACTAGCAGGTGTCTCAACCTACACCATGGGTGGAGGCCTCTAGAAGGCCCTGGGTTCACTCAAACAATAGGGGTTGCGCTTGGGGATTGAAAATTATGGGAAGATATCCCAATGCAGATTGTAGGAAAGCACATTTTTCACCCTAGTATTGGTACAATCATAGGCCCCCTAGGAAACCAATAAATTTCTCTAGGTCTCCACTCAAGGAGCTTGCTAAGGGTGGGCGATATGGGTGGTTGAGGAAAAACAATGGCAAGATCTTAGTAGCTCAACCTAATCATTGGAAGAGGAAGCCTCCAAAACGGAGCTCTAGAAAGCACACAGGGGACGGCGACCTAGTCATGCAAAATTCCCACTTTGCTATTGAAGTGAATGCAAATAGCTTGAATAGAGGTCAGATTCAAGGGAACAAAGATCATGTGAAGCTGAGTCAAGAAGGTGTGTAGGAGAAATCTAAAGTGAGGAGAGATCATGTTGTTTTTGGAAAAGGGATTGTAATTGATGAGCCTAGAAGAAATGGCAAGGTGATTTCATCCCTAATAAATCCTTGCAAAACTCTAAGGATATGCTAAAGGAGCATTCTTTCTTCACGAAGTGGGGAGGGGGTGGATGTCCTACAAAGAAAATGGTAGATTGGTGGAGAGACCAATGGGGCAAAGAGGTTTGTATCAAATTTTTCTCCTATAATTTTCTTCTGGTTTTATGCCCATCACCACAATTGAAACATAGCATCATGTTTGAAAAACTCCTACAAATGGATGGAATAGGGTCTTACATCAAAGAGTGGGAACCAAAATTCAAGCCCCACAAACATGAATTGGATAGAATGAAAGCATAGGTAATCTGCACAACCTTCCCTCAGAGTACTGGGATGATGAGGTCTTAATCCTAATAGGGAATCAATTGGTCACTTATATTGGGGTGGATAAAACCATACTTCATGGAGAAATGAATACCCAAGTGAGAATCTATGTGGAAATTAGCTAGGGTAGTTCGCACTTGGAAGAGCTGGAAATTATTGTGAAGGAGGGCAAGTGGTACCAATAAATAGAATGGAATTTCATAACTAGCAAGGTCCCTACTTTTCCAAAGTTTAATACTATGAATAGGACAATGGAACCCAATGGGGTTTCTCTACTAACTCAAGAAGCGAAACTGTGAATAGCATGGTAGTTATAATGGATAGGGAAAGTCGCGGTCAAGAGACACAACAGGTTTTCCAACAAGAGATTAGTGGGTATGAGATTGCATAGGAAGAGGAATTGGCCACACTAGAGAATTTAGAAGGGGTTTCAAGATGTTCCCTAAACGCTCAAGAGGAAGAGGGGACTAGAGAGGAAGTCGTGGGGTTGGAGGAAATTATGGAAGTTGGATGTGAATTGATGGGCTATGTAGCTCTCACAGAGGAAGAGGCAACAAATTCAGATATGGGAGATGATGATAGAAATAGCTTGGAGTGTCAAGCTCTAAAGGATAGTGACCATCTAGAAGAAGGAAAGGTACAAGATTTTGAAGAAAAGGCAGCTCTATTGGAAGTTAATGCAAATCCCTTAGCCACCTTGGTGACTCAAGGGAAATTGGGATTAAAGTCAAGGAACAAGGATAGGAAGTCATACTTGACTGTGGGGAAGGAAGGAGGAAAGGTAGGTTGTCAAACATAGAAAAGAGAGCTATAGATGGTGATGCAAAAGGTCAACAAAAGCTCACCATGATGCTAAGATTAGGGAAGGGTAGTACCCTTCCTGGGGAGCAATGAGGCTCATATCATGGAATGTTAGGGGCTTAAATTCCACTAACAAAAAGTTTCTTCTAATGCGCCTCATGGAGACATAAAGGGATGATGTCCTCATGATCCAGGAGTCAAAGTTAAGCAATATAGAAGTGGAAATGTTTAAGAAGAAGTGCAAAGTGTGGAACATTGAGCAAGTGGAAGTTGCAAGAACCTCTAGGGGTCTACTTATGATTTGGAGGACCTAGGCAACCTATCTAGAAAAGATTGTGATTTCTTAGCCTACAAGGTGAGAAGTCTATCATCAAATTTGGTCTTCACATTAATCAATATATATGGCCCCTCAAGTTACATCAAAAAGAGCGAATTATGGGTAGAGCTTAATGTCTTCTATAATAGGGTATCCCCTGAGTGTTACATTTTAGAGGTTGATTTCAATGAGATCCCGCACAATGAGGATAAGATGGGGGCTATGCAAAGCAAGTACCAATCCCAAGTGGATTTTGAGAATTTTGTAAGGGGGAATGATTTGTTTGAAATTTAGATGGTATATGGAAAATACACGTGGATGAATAGGAAGTTGGGATTTAGTCATATTGCAAAAAAATTGGATAGATTTTTGTTTAAATGAGAGTTGGGAGCTTTTCTATTTACTCTTGAATGCAGTATTTTACCTCAATCAGGGACAAATCACTATCCCATTAAATTGGAAATAATGGGCGAAAAGAGACCTGTGAGGTGTCCCTTTAAATTTGAAAACATGTGGTTCAAGGATAAAAATCTTCCAAGGCTGATTGACATATGGTGGAATGGGTGGAAAATTGAGGGTACCAAGATTTTTGGGGTGGTGTCAAAGTTGAAACTTCTCAAGCAACAATTAAAGGAATGGAACAAGACCCACTTCAAAAACATATTTGAATCCAAATGCAGGCTGGAATAAGAGTTAAAAGGAGTTTCTCAGAGAATATGAGGAAGTGTAAGTGAAATCGAAAGTGTATTAGCGACACAAATCTAGGGAGATTTGGATGTCAGAAAGGGACAATAACACCAAATATTTTCATAACACTAAGGCCCGAAGATAAGTCAACAAAATCATAAGCATACAGGGAGCTAATGGATCAATTGTTGAGCCCCTAAGGTAATTTCCAGGGAAGCAGACACTTATTTCAAATATTTTTTAAATAACAGAGGAGGATCAAGTCTTGTAGCAAAAAATCAACTCTTGGAGGTTATGCCAAGCCTAGTGGATGAAGAGCAGAACAAGATGCTGATGAGTGAATTTATGATAGAAGAAATCAAGGTTGCAGCCTTCTAGCTTCACCCAAATAAAGCACCTAGATCATATGGGTTTCCATCTTGCTTTTTTCAAAAATGTTGGAACAACGTGGGTAGTGAAGTGTTTACTGCCATAGAAGACTCAAGGAGCTCAAGAGTGGTTTTAAGGGAGATGAATAACACCTTCATTGCTTAGATCCCAAAAAATGAGAAGCCATCTTCATTAGATGGTTTTAGACCCATAGCTCTCTGAAACACCTTGTATAAGATTATGACAAAAGCAACAACAAACAAACCAATTTTTTTTTATAAAGTTAATTTCCGAGGAGTAGTCAAGGTTCGTACCCAGAAATTCAATTTTGGAGGGGGTCATCATTACACAGGAAGCCATTCATTCTATTCAAAGAACCAAAAAATAGAGTATGCTACTAAAATTGGATATCAACAAAGCATATGATTGGGTGGATTGGAGGTTCTTGTGCAAGGTGTTGCTAGCCTTTGGGTTTGATAAAAATTGGGCAAATTGGGTTTTTAATTGTATAGCTATTTCTAGATTTTCAATTATTGTGAATGACACACCAAAAGGTTTCTTAGAGGCATCCAGAGGAACTAGATAAGGAGATACCCTCTCACCCTTTTTGTTTATCATCATGGCTGAGGCTCTAAGAAGGAAAATTAGTGTAGCAGAAAGCATTGGGAGGCTAGAGGGAATTCAAATAACGAGCAATGTGCCTATTATAACCCATCAATAGTTTGTAGACAACACCATTCTTTTTGGGGCAACAAAATGCTACAAAGATCGCAAGCTAAAGGAAATTTTGGATCTTTATTCAAAGGCTTATGTCCAAGAGGTAAGTGAAGTGAAATCAAAAGTCTACTTTTTTCATACTCCCCCATGCAAGGAGCAAGAGATCCTTAGAGTATTGAGATCGAGGAAAGGCCAATTACCATGCACATACCTTGGCTTTCCTTTAGCAAAAGGATTGGGTAGCTGCAAGTTATGGGACCCCTTGGTAAACAAGGTAATCAACTAGATGTCATCATGGAAGGGGTGGTGGCTATCATGGGTTGTTATTTCTGCAATTCCAATTTACTTATTGTAATGTCTTGCTTTGCCCAAGGGGACATATCAAACTTTAAATCAAAATATGAGGAATTTATTTTGGAAAGGAAATGCAAACAAGAAAAATTTTGTCCTAATTACATGGGATTGGATCTGTAAAGTGAAGGAGGCTAGGAAAACAGGATTAAGGGATCTTTTGAGGAAAAACAAGGCCTTGAGGGCCAAATTGGTTTGGAAGATGTACACAGAGATCAAGTTGAAATGGGCTCAAATTCTTCAGAATAAATATTTAGGGAACGACATTGAGAGAAACATCTTCACTGCCACCACACTTCCTAAACATTCAAGAATTTGGAATTTCATGACGGAGTATATGTTGCTAATAAAAAAAATTATTATCTTGCAATATTCATGATGACAACATTTCTCTACTTTGGGAGGAATCGTGGGGAGGGTAACCCATAATTTATAGTTTGGCATACATGCAACATACAAAAGGTCTACTCATGTAGCTTTAGGGGATAAATGCGAGAGATTACTTGGAAATCATCAGTGTTGATAGGATCTGTAGATGGCAATGGAAGGAATTCAGCAGGCTCAATCTTTCGACCACTAAAACCTCACAGTTGCAATCGATTCTTAAGGATATAACCATAATCATCCAAAAGGGAAAGGACAAGCTAGTTTGGACTGCTGCTAGTTTAGGGTAGTATAATACTAAGGATGTTTTCTTGGTGCTAGGGAAGTAGGATGAAAGGACCTCACTCCCATGGAAACTATCTTGGGACAACAAATTCCTTCAAAAAGCTTGTGCCTTTTCATGGACCGCAATCCAAGGAAATATTTTGAGAGTGGAAAGGTTTAGTAGAATGGGCTATCACGACCTGTCATGGTGTGTAATGCGCAAATCAAGTGAGAAATCCCTTTTTTCTTAGATGTCCTTTTCTCAAAGGTTTTGGAGTTTCTATGTGTGAAATTGGGTTGGTAGGTGCCCTCTCGAATGACATTATTCCCTTTTTCAAATCATGACCCTTATTAAAAGGAAAGTGATGTATTCATGCATATGGATAATTAGCCCATCAATTATGATATGGGAGATTTGGAAAGAGAGGAATAGGAGAATATTCCATGGAAAGGAAATGAATACATCATTCTTTCAAAACAAGGTGGAGGTAGCCATAGCTGAGGTTGTGAATAGTAGAGTCTCAAGAGTAAATCCACAGAAAGTGGAATTCACATAATGGGATGTGAAACTGAGACTTGGGTGGTTTTGTCTCAAGATCCCAAAATTTACAAGTTAGGGGGTAGCAGGAAAATAAGAACTTCATGCCAAGGCGGTTTGGAGGCCTCCTTCTCAGTCATGGACCAAAGTGAATTTTCATGGGGCTTCAAGAGGGAACCCAGGAAGGTCAAGTGCATGTTGCATAATCCATAATTGGGAAGGGGCTATAGTGGGTGAAATTTCAATCCCTCTTCTAGATGGGACAAATAAATTAGTAGAGCTAAAGCTAGTGATGCAAGGGCTTCAGTTATGCTAGGAACTTAGACTCAAAATTATCGAAGTGGAAGGCAATTTGTCTTTGGTGATAAGTTCTCTCAGGATGAGTAAGATATCAAATTGGAAGTTGCAAGGGCTAGTGGAGAGAGCTATTGAACTGCTAGGGAAGTTTGAGCACTATGTGGTTAAACACACATACATAGAAGCTAATTCTGAAGTGGATACATTAGAAAATCTTGGTGTATATGGAGTACTTAAGAAATAATCTTACCCCTTATTCTCATAAGGCTTAATGGTTGGTGCATGCAGATTCATGCAATAAATCTCTATGGCGGGGAGGTTATTTTGAGTTGGTTGCATGGGGGGTGTTGCATATAGTGCTTCAATGGATATTGGGTTCAGGCTTTGCACTTCTAGTTGGTGTAAAATCACTCAAATTTGAGTGACTAGTTATAGGTGTATGTGGCACTCATGCACTTGTTTTTGTTCCATGCTTGAGCCTTTGTTGTGGAGAAGCGCATTGGGCTGATAGGTGGCAGAGCCCATGCCAAGTTTTATGAGTGTGGCTCTCGATCATTGTCCCCTAGATTTATATCTTCCCTGTTGTGATGTGTAGTGATGGATAGAAAGGATAACTAATGTTGGTGTTAATCTAGGAGCACATGGCGTCACTCTCTAGCATCATGCTTAAACTTTGTTGTAGGGAGGTGAACAGGGATCATGGCAGGTGACATTGCTTGACTCAGGCCATATGCATGTGGTGCCTTGGCAATAATTTGGGTAACATATCCGAGCCTTTGTTGTGAGGAGGTGCAACAATGTGACAAGTGGCAATATTGACTACGACTTACATGCTTCCATTTAGAGGCACTTGCCTAGAACATTTTTTTGGGCTAACCATTTTTGGTGGCTCTCCATACCACAACATAAAATTAATGGTGAAATAACATTGTAAATCCTTCACTCAAAATGATTTGACGCATGGAATTGATTAATTAGGGTGTCTTATCACTCAAGCTAGCTTAAGTGTCCTAACAGGTGGGCTATCTCAAGGAGTTATGGTGAAGCATTTACTACGTTAGGCTCCCATCCATGCAAGAAGATTGAGGGATGATTTCATATTCCAAAAGTGTTGCATAGACAAATTGTAATCTTGGCAAGCTTTGACTGAAGTGAACCAATATTTAAAGGATGATTTCAGAGGCCAAATATTCAGTATGTATGGATTATTTTATGGACAGAGTAATGGACGCCCCTATATGGTTGGTTAACTCTTGCCGACAAATGAATTTTCTAGGTGAAGTCTCAAAGATTAGGCTAAGGACGATCCTACTTGAGAATGATTTCTCATCGCTTGGTGTAGTGAAACTGGTGTTGGGGCATGAGTTCTTAGCGACGGATGAAAGATACAAGGTGGACATAGACATTTCCTCTTTGTTGGTTGCAACATTGTTGGATCTCCAATTACCAAAGAATGAGGTGTTGCAAACAACAAGGAAGTTGGTGAAGTCATAGTTGTTGGGAGGCCTCAAGGAGGTAGTAGGTTATGCTTAGCTAGGTGCTGGAATTCCAAGGCCAAAGGACCTAGGCATGCTCAATGTTTCGAGTGTGGTGGTAAAGCTCTACCCTTTCTTGTTGGATGTTAAAGGTGTCAATATGTTGCTTCATCGAACACAGGAGTTGGAGGGGTGAGGTTCTTGAAGAAATGGTTGCATATGGAACTAGTTCAGGATTTTTCCTTGGTTGGTATCTACAAAAGAATTTTGATGAATAAGTTCAAGTGTTTCAATCATATCACAATCTTTTTGTGTTGAGGCAATTTTGTAAACTATTTTTTGATTGTGTAGGGTATCTTGGGATGTCCCTATTTCAATAGCTGGCTCCTTTTTGGATAGCTAGGAATGAAAGCATTGGCCATGATCTTGATTGTACACATAAAATATAATATTTTTAATATTAATATAATTATATTCTTATGTAGCAAAAACCAATTATGCTCCATTCTTTAAAAGTATGAACAAAGGAAATGGATTCAAAATTTGGGTTGAGATAGAGAAGCTCCTCATAAGATATGTCAACCTCCAAGAGGAATCATTCAACTTCCCTTTTTTCAAGAGAGATGCCAAGATCATAGAATTCACTTCACACGCAACCTTCTTCCAACCTAGCTCATATGCATGAACCCTTATTTGCTTATCAAATAATCACCCCATAGAATTGTTAGAGTTATCATGCATTAGCTAATAATTAATTACTCTTTAACTGATTATTAGTCTAATTTATTCTCATGCACTTAAGATAAACTTAGGAGTGCTTTTATGATTTTATGGTTTTGCTCCTATATAGCACTCAACCCTCATTGTAATTACTCAAGCTTTCATATCTTTTGATAGTCTCTTACTTCTCTAGCTCTTTCTTGTTGAGGAATATTGCACATATTATTTACATATCTCTTGCGGGGAAGGTATCTTTGTTTGTTGTTTGATCCTGTGGCTCATGGTTTTGTGGTTTTTAAAAATTCTAACATGGTATCAAAGCCTCGATTTAGCAAACCCCTTTTCGATTTATGAGGTGCTTTTCTTCAACAAGGGTTATAGGCTTCAGATATGAATTCCCTTTGCTTTTGTTGCAAATTTTGGAGGTGGGCATTTTATGGTGCTTTTTTGTGTGAAAAGGACCTTGTTGTTGGATTTAGAGCCGTTGAGAAAGTCAGATTTTCCCTTCATTTCCCTTGATTTGGGTTCTTGATTCAAAATCTATGAGGGTTTGAAGCGGTTGCTTTTTTTTTTCAATCTAGAAGGTAGCTATGTTTTTGGTTCATTTTGACATGAAAAGGACCTCATCGTTGGATTCAAGAGGCTGATTCCATGAATTTTGACTATAAATTTGTCCAATTTGTCTATCAGGAGTTTCTGAGGCAAAATATTTTTTCCTTAAGGGCCATACAACCTCCATACAACCCCTTGGGCATGAAAATCCAAAAAATAATTAAAAACAAAGAAAAAGGGCATAAATTTTTTCAAAAGTAAAAATGCAGGGTTTTAAATTTTTTGTGGGCGGATTTATGTTTTTGGGTGCATTTATTTTGAAGGTACCACAAGGTACCTTCTTGTGACAGGTCCCTACGTGCCCCTTGTCCCCTGTCATCACTGGCAGGCTTCAAAAACCTACGACCGACAAAAAAATCCACCGGTGGCAATTTTTTTCCAAGCCGACAGTAGACTTTTTTGGTGTTGTTTTTCTACTACTTGATTGATGTTACCATCAAGGCAATATTCCAGGTTTGCAGATGTTTTTGGCAACTGTGCTTTTTTCCCAACGGATGTCAACTTTTTCCAAGTAGTTTCATTCTTTTAAGACAACAGGTGGAATTTCCCGATGGCGAATTTTTTTCGAGGGCAATTTTTTTTCGACGAAGTCAAAGAATATTCACAAAATATTCCTACTGACATCAGCATGATTCCATCCATACAAATGCTGACATCAACTGCACAAACTGCCCAATGGCCCCCTTTGACCCCTTCTTTGGCCGTCAGGAGCAGTTTTTTTCTTTTGGCCATAACTTGAGTACAATGTCAAATTTTGACAAACGAGATATTGTTAGAAAGTGAAACCAACTTTCTAGTGGTGTGGGTCTCATCACGTTTTTTGGTGCTAGTGCATTCTACAACTTGTTGAAGTCAGAGGTGTTGTTTTCAATCCTGAGCTCATAAGTTTTGACTAGTTTCTCCATTTTTTCGCAATTCCAATGACATTGGAACTATCTTTCAGAGCTCTTCACTTCCATCCATGCATTTTTCCATATTATTATCTAGGTACATTTTATTCATATTTTTATGTTTTTGCACTTGGTGAATTACTTGGCCATCTTAGCTCTTGGAAAGTTTTCATTTGCATGGGATGACTTGTTTTTTACTGTTCTTTATGTATTTCTAGTATTTTGTCCTATTTGTGCACTGTAGATATGTTTTTCATGCACATTCTCTTTTGTAGATGCATTGAAATAAGGTGTCATTCTGGTGTATAATTTCTATGGATTTTGCACATCTTGTTGTGCCTTTTGTATTCGCACTATGATATAAAGTGACATGGAGGGTTGATGTTTGCCTTTGGTTTGTCGTCAAACCTTTGTCAAGTGAGTGTCCTTTCCATGACAACAGTGAATCCTAGTGATTCTTTCCTCATGTGTGTGTGCCTTAGTTTGCACACCCTTTTATTTGCAAGTTGTTTCTCCTATTTGCACTTCTTGGTTTCACATAGTTTTAGTGTACCTATCATGGCTCTCCCTTTTCAACATTATGGGGGGGTTTCTATTGTTGGTTCTAATGCTTCCTTGGTTTCATGGGTTGAAGTGATCTACGTATTTATTTCTTGTTCCTATGTACTTTCAAATGCAACGTGCATCAATGGTTGGTTACATGCATTTCAGTGAGTTGGAGCACTTACCATATGGACTTTCTTCAATTCCTATTTTCTGGAGGCGACCTCCCATTTTCATTTGATCAGGGACTATTGGGTACCTGTATTTTTAACTTGCATCTTGCATGTTGAATAGTGTCATTTTTGGTCACTCATACAAATCCATGTGTCGTTTGTATCTTCGAGTTCCAGATGTTTGCATTTGTTTTCCATCGGATTCGAGTAATGTTGTTGGGGACACTCATGCAAATTATTTTCTCTCTAGTGATTAATGTTTTTGATTAAGGGAAAAACAAGTTTTGATGGGACCTAAAACCCATTACATAACGGTTTTGAAGGGACCCGCAACTTTATCCAAGAAAAACATGTTGCATCAAAGATACACCATAAACCATTAGTAGCCAATCAAAATTAGCACTAAAAACAAAGTACGATACCACATGTTGCACAAAGGAAATAGCAAGGGCCTACATCCCTTAACCAGAAACAATCAGGTTTTACATGGGACCTTAAACCCAAAGGTTTTGAAAGGACCTTAAACCCATAACCAGGCTTTTCAAGGACGTTAAACCCAAAAGAGATCCATCAACAAGTTTTGGTTGGGACCTTAAACCCAAAAACACTGATGACTGAAAAACAACAGCCGTCTTACAACTACTACCAATCTGAAAAACTAACCCACACTCCACCTCCATAGGACAGGGCCCCCCTTTATAGGAGAGGAAGATACGAGAGCTCGAACCACAAAATCAACCCAACTCCTGCTCATACCAGCCCCACCTAAAAAGGAGCTAATGCCACCTCTAAAGGATAAGCAAAGGAGAAGAGGACTTTCCACTAGACCTGCAACAAACAAATCCACCTCAAAAGGAGCGGGATCTACCTCAACAAGAGAAAACTTCACCTCTAGAGAAGAGACCATTTGTAGAAACCAACCAAAAGAAAACACTCTAGTAGGACAAGCACTCACAACAACCTTTGGAAATCCCAGCAACAGGAGCATAAGGTGGACCAAAAAAAAGCTTGAACAACAAAGCCACCATATCCGAAAGAAACTTTAAATTCAACCGGGTGTACATAAAAAGCATGAAGAGCCACCCAACCATCAACTAAGAACTAGCACCAAGGGTACACCAAAACAATACCCCACACAAAACACTCCAACATTTGGAAAAAATCTGGGTAAACAAAGATAACCCAAAACAAGCCAATAGAGATCGAGAAAACCCCAACCCAAGCACCAGCAAAACCATCAAAGCCATAAGGAGCCCAACACCACACAAGGAACATCCATAATGAGCAAAAGGATCATCCCACCAAGGAGGAATACAAGAAGCAATTGAGAGAGAAGGATATCCTTTGACAACCCAAGACCAAAGGCGTGAAAAGCTCCCACAAACAAAAGGGAGCACAAAACAAAGGAGGATATCACCCAAAGGAAAACAAACCCCAACCTCACACAGGGGCACCCAAACACAAACCAAGGGACCAAAAGGCCGAAGAGCCACTAAATAGCCACCACATGAATAGAGGCAACCCGAACCATAGCAGAAAAGCACCACAAGCGCCATACCAAAGGAGGGATGAAGAGGGAGAAAGCAACAACCTCCCATGCAAGCAGAAGTTGTAGGACACCCCCAAAACATCCACCCAACACCACCATATAGATAGAAGAAAGAGGCTCCACCATCAAAGAATGAGAATCCTAGAGAACAAACCCCAGCCGCTCAACCTTAGAAAGCCACTCAACCTCAGAAAAGATGAAGACAAACAACCCTGAACAAAAGAATGCAGGAGCCGCATCCACAAGAAACAGGAGAACCTCCAAAACCCACAAATTTGCATTAGATTCATCCTCAAAATCGCCATCATTGGTAGAGGAATTCAAACTTCCTCCCCCCCCGCTCTTCTCGCTTGCTCTTCCTTTCACTCCCGCTCTCGCCATCAATTTCTTGTGACTACATTAATTTCTCTCTCATGATTAGTGTTATTTAGACTTATTGGTACATATATTTTCAACTTGCATCTTGCATGTTGAGTAGTGTAATTAGGGTCACTCATGTAGATTCATGTACCACCTGTATCTTCGACTTCCAGATGTTTTCCTTTGTTTGCCATCTAATTCAAGTAGTGTTGTTGGGGGGAACTCATGCAGTATAGTCTCATTGATCTTGACATTTGTATCTTTGATTTCTAGATGTTTTGCCTTTGTTTTTCATTTGATTCAAGTAGTGTCGTAGTGGGAACTCATGCATATTCTTGTTGTATTGATCATGATCATCATTTGTTTCAAAGGAGGTTCTTCATTTTAGCACTATATCAGTCATCATTCAATATTAGTCTATAGCTTCTTCATGCTTTTGTGATTTTCTACATGTTCCTCTTTTTTAGGACATTGTTTGGTTGGAAACTTCTTAGTCCTTCACACCTTGATTTGGAGGCTTTTCAATCCTCCATTCATCTTTCTCTTTTGGAGAGGAGTTTTCTCCCATAGGGTTTTTCTCCCTTTTTTCTCTAGTTGTGAGAGATTTTTTGTTTGTACATGGGTACCTAACCAGGCCTTGTTTGTTGGGACCCACCATGCATTCTTAGGGTTTTTAGCTACTCCCTAAGTTCATCTTAAGGGGGGTGTTAGAGTTATCATTCATTAGGTAATAATTTATTAATCTTTAATTGATTATTAGTTTAATTTATTCTCATGCACTTAAGCTAAACTTAGGAGTGCTTTTATGCTTTTAGGGTTTTTCTCCTATATGGCATTCAACCCTCATTGTAATTACTCAATCTTTCATATCTTTTGATAGTCTCTTGCTTTTGTAGCCTTTTCTTGTTGAGTAATATTGCACATATGGTTTGCATATCTCTTGCATGGAAGGTGTCTTTGTTTTTGTTTGATCTTGTGGCTCGTGTTTTTGTGGTTTTTCATAATTCTAACAAGAATAAGTGTAATAAATACACAAAACCATCATTATTGCATTCAATCCTACCAATCACAATATCACCTAAGTTTCCCCATGAGGACCTATCAATATTAATTTTAAAAACTAAGAGGGGGAGGAGGCCACCTACCCATCCTTTTCACCTTCCTAGAAGCCTTTAGCCTAGAGCTAGACCAAATTTGAGCAGTAGATGAGGAGGAAATCTCTAGGAGGATTGATATGTGAGAATCATAAGGTGAAAAAGGCTCTTTAGAAGAGAATTTTTCCTATCCCATATTGGATAGAGGTATGGTTGTTTGACTACTTATATGCCAAGGATAGAAGAGCCTGTATTGGCTATGTTTCCTTATTGTTCCATATTGCACACTTTAGCCTAAATTGGCTATTTCAATTCCCAAGTGCTCAAATTGACTTAAAGATAATAACTTGTTATTTACAAGAAAAATTCTAATTAAACTCTACTCGGGTCTTTACAAAACAATACTAAGTGGGTTGTTGGTAAGGGAAAGATAAAGTTGTTTTTTAGTGGATGAATATTTAAAACCTTTGATGATGTTTTAAAAATTCTAAAACTTATAAGAAATTCAATTTCTATATCCAAGTTGAATGATTCTAATGTTCATGTGATATTTGGCAAGTCTAATTTTAGGTTGGTAAGAGGGAACTTGGTGGTGCAAGAGGATCTTAGATTGGGGCCTTGTTTAGTTTCAATTCCTCTACATTTTATAATTCTACCAATGTAATTAGCACTAAAAATGCATGTATGTTGTGGCACCAATGTTTGGGACACATAAGTGACAAGGTCTTAGAACCATTATTAATAGAAAGTTGGTTGATGGTTTTTTATTATTCTTTTGAAAAACTAATTCTATGAGAATTATGTGCTTGGAAAATGGAATGGATCTTTATTTACTATTTTAATTAATAGGGATACAAGATTGGTATAAGGAATAGAGATATCCAAAGCACTACATTGAGAAAGGTACAAAACATTTGATTTGTAAGTTGAAGAAGTTTTTGTATGGTCTTAAGAAATCTCCTAGGATGTGGTACCAAAAGTTTGTTTTTTTGTGTGTTGTTTGGGATTTATGAAATCCAAATTAGATAATTGCATCTATTATAATATGGATAATGATCATGTTCTAATTATTGCATTATATGTTAATAATATGTTATTTTTCGGCAATAGGAGAGGTTTGATTTGTGATTTGATGTCTCATATTTCAGCACAAATTGAGATGGAATTAGGGGCAACCAAGTGCATCTTGGGGATGGAGATAAAAATAAATAAAAACCTTGTTGAGGGGTTAAATGATTGTAATATTGAATTTAATTTCTTTGAACATTGTGTACATGAAAAATAAAACCATGTTCAGTTTTATTCTAGCTCTCATAATATTTTAGGGTATTAGATTTAATCCATTCTAATGTATATTGGTCTTGTTAATATTCCTTTGATTTCCAAATTTGTATATTATGCTTCTTTTATCGATGATTACAATAGAAGGAAATGGGTATATTTTATTATAATTAAATATGATGTCTCTGATCATTTTAAAGAGTTTAAGGCTCTTACAGAGAATCAAAATGGTAGGAAGATTAATATTTGGAAGAATGATAATGGTGGTGAATTTCTTAGCAAATTTTGATAGATTGTATAAGGACCAAGGGATAAAAATATATAATAAAACCCCATGCATTCATCAATAGATGGATTTGTAGAAATAATGAATAGGATGTTGACGGAGAGGGCTAGGAGTATGCTAAAGGGGGCTAGCCTGGAATTTTTTTTTTGGGTAGAAGCAACTTCTACAACTTGTTACCTAGTTACTAGGTCTCCCACACTAACTCTTATTGATAAGATACCTATGGAGGTTTGGTTAGGAAAAATTACTCATTGAGACATCTTCAAGTCTTTGGTTGTGAGGCATATGCACATGCACCCAGGGAGAAGTGGTCAAAGTTGGAGAATAAGATTGTAAAATGTATCTTCATTGGCTAGGTGTTGGCATGAAAGGATACAATATTTGGGACCATGTGGCTAAGATATTTTTTTATAACATCAGTTTTATATTTAGAGAAGTTAAGTCTTCTTCCACAACTAGAGAAGGATGGAAATATATATGTGGTTCAAATAACTCCAAAGATCAAGAAGGTTGAACTAGAATCCCATGAAGATATTGAAAAGGAAGAGAGATAATATAGTTTTGAAGAAGAGATAGAACCTCCACCTCATTAATTAAATAGGTCCAATCAACAAAGATATCAACTAGAAAGCTATACTCCATCTTATTGAAGATGTACTTTTAATTTGATTACTAACATCAATGAGCCTATTGAGGCTCAAATCTGCAATTGCTTTTTTTTCTTGAGTCCTTTTCCTTTTTGAGCCTTAGCTATTTTTCCCAAGCTTATAAACGATATGATAAATATATCACGGGTGATATTTTGTCCAAAAAAAATTGCATAGTTGGTGTAGAGAAGGGGGATTCTCTACTCACGAGTTCTCTTCATTCAGATAGCCTCATGGGGTGAACTTCCCTAAACTACCTCAAGGAACAATAGAGAGAGTTCTAGAGTCAGAAAGAGTAGGTCACGAAGATTTTCTGGACTACAACGCAATGTGTTGGTGTCTCTCGTGTGCACTAGCATCTCATACAGACCAAAAAGCAAGAATATCATAGAAAATGACAAAGTGACTACTTCTATTCTAATTGCTAAGGACTTCCAGAATATAGAAAAGTAACAGAAAGTAATAGAGTGAAGTAGAACTGATAAAGATAAGAAGAAAGGAAATTCTTACAACCACACAAGTGATGAAGCCTCTAGTGAATGAATGTCTTCAAAACCTGCATGTGTAATATTTGGAGAAATTGTTGGGGCTGTATAGGGGTTTGCCTCAATCAAACCCCTATTTTGGTGTTCCCACCTCCACAGATAGCTAGATAGATGGAGAGAAATGGATAAAGTGTGTGGTGAAAGCAAAACCTGCTTCAGGAGTAGAACCTGCACCACCAAGTATGAGTGATAAAATCAATCCTCGCTCGAGGAGGAGAACCCATATCACAAAAGAGGTAATAAAAGAAATCCCCGCTCGAGGAGGAGAACCCATATCACAAAATGTAGATGCAATAGGTAGAGGATGTGTGAAATCCCAAGATACTCAAAAGTATGAGATAAGGGAGATGAAGCTACAAGAACCAAGAATGTTGCAAAGAGTGTTGTAAGAGCTTGATAATACTGGAAAAAGAGCTTGAAAAGATGTAATAATGTTGGTGTAGCAAGCTATATGAAGTCGTGCAAGCAAGAATTGGAGAGTAGAAAGCTAAAGCCAAAGTAAGAGAGAAACTAGAAGCGGAAGAGAGTTGTAAATGAAGTGAAAAGGTAGCATTTAAGGAAGGAAAAGAAGCTTCCCGGGTAGTTACAAGGAATCTTGAGTCGTTACCACCAACCAAAGGAGGTGACAAGTGGCAAACATGCACGGAAATGATTGTTTGAATGCTGAAATGTCACAGGATGCTAGTGTGGCGCATAGACGTCTACACGATGCGCTAGTATCTAGACATGTCACGCTACAAAACAACACAAACGAGAAAAGCACAAGGGCTGATGCAAAGCTGACATGCGAGGGTAGCTGCTGAAAAGGGGTATAGAGCATCCTAAGAAGGGAAAAAGGTTGATGCAGGGGCTAAAATGAGCCTACACAAATGCTAAAGGAGTGGATACTAAAGCAGATACAAGAATGTATGTGAAATTGCAAGGGGTGCAATTTTATGACTATACATTTTCCCCCCACTTTAGTGAGCATATGATTCTATGCTAATATGGATGCTAAAGGAAATCTACAAAGCATAAATAACATCATACCAAAAGGATACTATAGAGGAAGTAGATAATTCTTCGAACCACAAAAGCATGCCCCCAAGCTGAAGAATTGCAAAACAAATGCATTAGACGAGGAAAACCTGCACCAGACAATAATACTAGAACACAAGAAACTAAAGGATTTGAGTTAGCAAAGTGAAACAGACCTTGATGTAGAACGTTGTCTCAGTACTATGTGTCGTCCCCAAATTAAGAACAATACATAGAAGAACTCTAAGATTTTGAAGAGAGGAGCATATACTCAGGATGAAGAAGTTGCAAATCTTCGATCCAGTATATACAAAAGAGAAGAGAAGAGAGAATTTAAGAATGTAAGCACCTCACAAGCCTGCAGACCTACAAGGAAGGTGTCCTCCAAGATCTCTCACATGAAGGAAACCCAAAAGAGCACCTTACAAACCCGCAAACCTAGAAGGAAGTTGTCCTCCAAGATCTCTCACATGAAGGATACCCAGAAAAGTTCCTTACAGATCCATAGACCTACAAGGAAGGTGTCCTCCAAGATCTCTCACATGAAGGAAACCCAGGAAAGCACCCTACAGATCCACAGACCTGCAAGGAGGTATCCCCCAAGATTTCTCACATGGAGGAAACCCAAAGAAATCACCCTATAGACCCACAAACCTGTAGGGGAGTGACCTCCAAGATCTCTCGCATGGAGGAAGCTCAAAGGAAGAGCCCTACAGACCCACAAATCTATAGGGAGGTATCCCCCAAGATCTCTCGCATTGAGGAAACCCAAGGAAGGGGACTTCGCAGAGTCAAAAAGTGGCTTCACAGGGACACTTGCAAAGCGAAAGGGGCCATGTAGGCAAGTAAGTGGACAATCACGCAAACTGTAAATAGATTGGAAAGATTTCAAAGGGGTCCCTCAAGAACCCTTCAAAAGAAAAGGGGTCCACTTGAGGGACACACTATTTGAAAAGTGAGGTCTAGTCAGGCTGCTCCCAAGCTAGACGCAAAGGATTCATTTGGGATAAAATCTTTCAAAGGGGGTGCCTCAGGAACCTGTCAAGAGAAAAAGGGGTCCACTCAAGGGATACTTCAATTGAAATATATAGAGAAGAAAGGAGGTCCTCAAGAAGGACACATATCTCTCGAACAAGTTATCAATGCCCCCAACATACAAGGGAGGAGAACCACGCAAGATACTTAGAACATAAAGGATAGAGGGAAACCTTGATATCACTTGTCATTTGAAGAAGAGGCAGGTGCATTAATCAAATAGGAGTAAACATCATATATGAATCATAAATAACATCATATGTAGTAGGTATTGCGGGAGTAAACATCGACACACTAGAAGACACTGAAGGGATAAGAGTAGGCACAACCAGAGCTTGAACAACAACTGCCATCTCACATAAGTGCATAGCATCAGGGTTAGCCTTGACTGTGACTACTCAATTATTACAAATGAACTCAATAGATTTATGCAAGGTAGACAGGACTGCACCCATAGCATGAATCCACGGTCTACTGAGAAGAAGGTTATCTGGTAGCTTTTTTGACATAACATATACAAGGGTGGGTACGATAACGGGTCCAAGCCTCAAAAGTAAGACTATCATGCCTAGGGCTTTTCGACCAACATTATCAAACACATGAATAACAACAAAAGAAGCATTAAGAGAAGATGAGTCACTATTAATCTTAGGTGATAGATCAATACTACACACATTGAGTACCGAACCGACGTCAACGAGAGTTCGCCTAATACCAATTTTATTAATGTTGACTATGATCATTAAAGGATCTGCCTGCTTCTACACTTTCAGAGGTGGGAGTTCTTGCAGATAAAACATAATATTCAAAAAATCTGCACGAATATGAGCTATCAACACATTAGCATCCGTTGGCCTGGCAGAAGAAGGCAAGATGATCTTTTGCAAGGCTTCCTAAAGCATACCTTGATAAACTGGAGTAGAATGAAGCAAGTCCCACAGCGAGATCTTATCTGAAGTAACACAAAGTTTCTCGACAAGACCGTAATCACCGGGTGCTTTAGTTGTAGGTTTAGATGCTAAAGGAAGACTTGGTTGTTTATTCATTCTATTCTCATAAGTATGGGCTACCACTCTATAAGAGGGAGCCTTAGAAATATCAATAGAACCATCATCAAATGAAACACCATTAATAAAACAAACCCTTTTAGGAGAAGGACTAGTTGGATTCAAATAAATAACAGGTCTCTTAGGCCTTTGAGGGGTAGGAAAGACATAGATTATATTTACAGACTCATCACAACTAGTGGAACAATTATTTGAAGAAATATTCTCAACATCAATCCAGGGAGGATCAAATGTGGAAGGAGGTTCATCATTCGTAATGCATCATCCCTAGAAGAGAGTGCATTGGAATAAAGATGAGATTCACCATTCACTAATGCAATGTCTCTAGAAGAGAGTACATTGGGATGAAGAGGAGATTCCTCATTCACAAATGCAACATCTCTAGAAGAGAGTGCATCAGAATGAATAGAAGGTAGAGTAACCTTAAGAAAGGTATCAATGATTTCATCTTCTTGCAACAAGATATCCTCCAAAGCAAGAGGAGTCTCATGAGAAGGATCAAAGATACAAAGTTACATCATGGCAAAGCCAAGTCACTATCACATGCATAAAATGGAATATCATTAACATTTTGAACAAAATTAGATACTGAACTAATAAAAGAAGATATTAAATTCATTATAATTTTTTGGTATTTTCTATGTTCTAGTAATTCACGTTTTTGAAGGTCTTCAGGGCAGAATTTGAGGTTGTAACTTGCATTTATCCCTAAAATCTGGTTGCCAAAGGCACAATATTTTAGGGACTGAACTAATTCTCTAGGAGACCTTTCCAACGGTGCAAACGGTTCTGAATTTTGAGCATCGAGTCAAAATTTATGACCCTGCCAAGTAGGGGTAAATAAATTCCTAGTTTTTCTCTTCATGTTGGGTTCACCAAAATGTAGAGAAGGGGATTTACTACTCATGATTTCTCTTCATTTAGAGAGCCTCACAGGGCGAAATACCCTAAACTACCTCAAGGAACAGCGGCGAGAGTTCTAGAGTCAGAAAGAGCAGGTCACAAAGATTTTCTGGACAAATTGACAAGCTCTCGACCAAAGGATGATAGCGTGGGTTTGGGACGACAGTGTAGTGCACTAGCATCTCTCGGGTGCGTTAGCATCTTGTACAGACTAGAAAGTGAGAATATCACATAAAATGACAAAGGGACTACTTTTATTCTAATTGCTAAGGACTTTCAGAATACAGGAAAGTAACAGAAAGTGATAGAGTGAAGTAGAATTGATAAAGATAAAAAGAAAGGAAATTCTTACAACCACACAAGTGATGAAGCCTCTAGCGAATGAATGTCTTGAAAAAATGCATGCATAATAAATGGAGAAATCGTTGGGGTTGTATAGGGGTTTGCCTCAGCCAAACCCCCGTTTTGGTGTTCCCACCTCCACGGATAGCTAGATAGATGGAGAGAAATGGACAAAGCGTGTGGTGAAAGCAAAACCCGCTTCAGGAGTAGAACTCGCACCGCCAAGTATGAGTGATAAAAGCAATCCCCACTCGAGGAGAACCTGTATCACAAAAGAGGTGATAAAATCAATCCATGCTCGAGGAGAACCCGTATCAAAAAATGTAGATGCAATAGGTAGAGGATGTGTGAAATCCCAAGATGCTCAAAAGTATGAGATAAGGGAGATTAAGCTACAAGAACCAAGAATGTTGCAAAGAGTGTTGTAAGAGCTTGAGAATGCTGCAAAGAGAGCTTGAAAAGATGTAAGAATGTTGGTGTAGCAAGCTATATGAAGTCGTGCAAGCAAGAATTAGAGAGTAGAAGGCTAAAGCCAAAGCAAGAGAGAAGCTAGAAACGGAAGAGAGTTGCAAATGAAGTGAAAAGGTAGCATTTAAGGAAGAAAAAGAAGCTTCCTAGGTGGTTACAAGGAATCTCGAGTCGTTACCACTGACCAAAGGAGGTGACAAGTGGCAAACATGCATAGAAACAGTCGTTTAAATGTTGAAATTTCGCATGATGCTAGCGTGGCGCATAGACATCCACATGGCGCTAGTGTCTAAACACGTCACGCTACAAAACAACACGAATGAGAAAAGCACAAGGGTTGATGCAAAGCTGACGCACAAGGGTAGCTGCTAAAAAAGTGTGTGAAGCATCTTGAGAAGGGAAAAAGGTTGATGCAGGAGCTAAAATGAGCCTACACAAATGCTAAAGGAGTGGACACTAAAGCGAATACAAGAATGTATGTGAAATTGTAAGGGGTGCAATTTTACGACTATACAATTGGGTAGAGCATGAAAAATTAATCCTAGTTGTCTTTTAAGAAACTATGCTCATGGGAGTTTTTCTTTCCATCTAATTCAATCCTTCAGATCCACATTGTCCTGTCCTAATGGATCTTTCTAAAAATCTACACTTTTGATCCATTCTCTTGCATGGTGAAGTTTTGATGGTTTTCCCTGCATAGAAAGTAAATTGAAAAATTATTGTTTTGGATGTGCAAAAATCCTTTTCTTGTTCAAACTTTCCTTCTAATCCACTTTCATTTGGTTCACTGGATTTTTTTTCTTTGCAAAAAGGTCTACTCATCTAGTCTTGCGAGTTTCCCCAAGTGAATTAACATGTTCCACATGTCGACCATTCTTCCACATTATCCACTTACCTAATAATTTATCGCAAGCCTAGTTTGGAATTAGCTAAGGTTTTATGGGCTAATGGACCCCATCTTCTTGCACCCACCCTTGATGATGTCATCTTCCTCTTTGCAAAATTTTCTAAGAACTTATCTTTTCAAGTGCACTTGTCTAGTTCACTCCACTTTCTCTACATCACTCCTTTTGAGAAATTTCATCTGTCATTTGAACTTCCATTTTCAAAATTCTTCATCCAGTTTAGATGACTTCTTATGTAAACTTGATCCACTTCACAATCTCGTACCTACACTCAGATGACATCACGGTGATGTCATCCCATCCTACTTATGTTATGCTGACATCACCATTTCCAAATCTTCCCAATCCATTTCATCTCATTGCTTACATCATGATGACATCACTAAATGTTGATGTCACCATCAAGATTTTCCATCTGAACCAAACATGTTGATAAGTGTGGATGCACTTGGTTTTATTTCACTAGTTCCACTTGGAAAGCGATTTCCTATAATGACCCGATGGATCCTTTTGACCCACATGAAGCTATTGAAGATAAAAAAGAATAAGGAGATAGTTTGTGGGTAGTCCAATGTGAACAAGATGTATTTCTCAAAGGTGTAGATGCACTTGCATTTGAACTTTCTGTAAAAGCTCGATAGGGGTGCTTTTCCCACTAGTGCTATTTGTAACTTGATATTCAACATAGTGCACCATGTAGAGGTTTGGTGTTGATCTAGTTGTATCCAGATGACTGTGGAAGTTCCATATTGATCTAGATGACCCTTGAAATCCTACAATGCATGATTTTGAGTTGTAAATTTATCTGATTATCCCATTTTCACTATTTTAGTTTGAGATTTATCCTCAAATGATTTTCAATGTGGATCAGAGTGTTGTTGGTGATTCTTCCACCAACCAAGAATTTATGAGACAACTCTAGGTAGGTATTTTGGCCCCTATTGTATTTCTCTACGAATTTCAAATTGATCAACTACCATTATTGTTGGTCATGATTTTGATTCATCAACCTACATTGATGGTGTTGCTCCTTCACCCACTAGAAGTTATTGAAAATTCTCTTGATCAATCTGATGTGTCTATTTAGGGGGAATCTTCATCAAATGTTGATTGGATGCTACTACAGTGGTCCACCTTAGGGTTTCCTTTACTTTTAGGTTTTATTGGTATTTTTTGTTTTCATTTTTATCATGATTAGACAATACAAGAGAGTAGAGGAATAATCAAAAAAGAAAAAACTTTCAAAATATCAATTAGATAGAATAGTTGTAAGAATGCATTGACTGTGATAGGTTGTTATATAAATTTTATAATATTATTTATTATTTTATGTCTATATTTTTGAAACATAAAAATGTGGATACCTTAAGTTTAGTTTCCAAAACCTAGGGCTAATTCCATCATTACTAGGATTTCATTAGGATGCAAATCAACAAGGTGCATAGATTGACTTACAACCTCCAAGGTGAGTCAATTAGACCTAGATCTGATCATTTTAAGTCTTGGAAATGAATTGGAAATTATTTCAAGGAGTGATTTCCCTAATTATACTATATGACCTAATATGATAAATGCAAAATCCTCAAGATAAACAAACAAAAAATGTGATTTGCAAGTGGATTTGGAAGGTGTAGATGATTGTGTACCTACCCAAAAAAATTGGTCTCATTGTGCATACAAGGACTCAGTAGCCCATGGGCAACTGAGTCTTTGATAGGGTGTCCCGAAGTTCTTTTGGGGTCCTTTGGTACTGGATCTGAGCATTTGTTTCCCGTCTACAAAAGTGTCAGAATGTCGTCTGATAAATCTGTAAGTGAGTTTCCATTTCTTGACAAGGTTTGTGACAACAAATGCAACAATGAAAAATGGATCTTCAAGCCTTCTTCAATCCTCTTCAACCTAAGATCTGCACATTCACAAAGAGAAGAAATGTTGGGACATTTTAGGGACTTTCCTTAGTCAAACCTCGTGTAAGTGTTTCCACTTCCACAATGGAAATTTTGATGATAAATGGATAATTGAAAGGAAGGAATGATGAAACCATAAAATGTTGCAACTCACCACCCTTCAATGGCTTCCTTGAAGGACTGAAGTGACACACATCACCTCAAGGATTTGGATCTTGTTTTGTTTGAATTCTTGGATGCTTTGGAGACCTACAACAAAGGTTAGCCTTCACAAAATAATGACAACATGATAACATAAACTCACAAACACTTTGACATGATGCTTAGATCTTGAATTATTGTAATGAAACTCTAATAATGCTACTCTTGACTTGATCTTGAATGCTCTTAATGTTCACCTCTTGCTAGATAGATCTCAAATGATGCAATAACTAGGTATTTATAGATGTTTATCCAATTTCCCAAAAAATAGATTCCAAAAGTTGACACTTCATATTTGAATTTTGGATATTAAAATGCCACTAGCAACATATTTAAATTTGGGTCCTGGCTAAGGAGGGGGACCCATTCGCCCATGGGCGAATGGGTCCTAGAAAAAATTTCTAGGACGCTCAAAGTCAAGGACAAATTAATGATTGGATGTATTTTTTCAATGCTTATCCTCCTTTGGGAAACGGTAAAAATTAGGCTTTGAAATGCATAATTTGGAAAATCAGAAGCTTAATTAAGTCCAATAAATTAGGGGGATAAAACATAATGTGAAATTGTTAAGGTATACAATTTTTTACGCTACATTTAGCCCCCACTTTAGTGATAGTATGAATTTATACCCAAATTCACACTAAAGTAGAGAAATATATGTCAAGAATGGTCCAATTGTACAAATGGAGAGATAGGATGACTAAGGATCAAGGGAGGTGATCAATCCCCTAAGATCTAAGATCCCATGTCAAACCAACATGAGCATAAAGGAATACACATACACACACATGTATGGTATGCAACAATACAAGATACACAAACATACATGTTGAAAAACATGAATCATACAAGATAAAAACACATGGCATGATGGAACATGAAGATGGTGAAGAAATGGACACAAACATGATGTAAATATGAAGAAGACATATATAAAAAGACACATGCAACCAAACCAAGGTTAATACTAAAATATTCGAGTCATTAAGGAAAAGAGACCTCGGTCTTAAATTATCTCAAATACCATATGTCATCCATTGAATGTGTTGTATAAATAAAATGATTCTCTCACAAGGATGAAAAATCACTTATGAACACATGGCTCCACTGGAAAGCAAGTTGTATTATTCTAGGTGGTCATGTTAAAAAAGGGTGTCCATGACTCACACCATAGTAAAGTTTGATATTTTATAGGTGAATCATAAACTGGAAGAAACATGAGCTAGTGAAGTCCTATATTCACTAGGTGAGCCCCCAAGATAAGGTAAAATGAGAGACACAAACTAGGTCTACAAGGTGTGCCCATAACAAGGTGGAAAAAAAGGAGAAACACACACTAGGTCTAAAAGGTGTGGTGATAACAACCATACCAAGAGTTATACTCCATGATAACCTTGATAAGGTGCCACAAATGATCAATGTACTATGTCAACACTACACTAAGTTCAAATCCTATGAACAAAGTGAAGAAAAAATGCCAAGGTTCAACATCATGTGGGATGAATATGAAAAATTTTAACATTACAAGGGACGAATATGATAAGGATTAATGTCACAAGATGTTTAAATAGCATCACCAAAAAAGGTAACACTCAAAGGGGCTTTACTTAATACATGAAGGTCACATCTTAGGGAACATCACAAATGATATCACTAGACCAAGAGAGGACTAATCAAGGAATGAAAAATCACACCATAGGGAATACTAGCCATAGCGTTATCACCAAGAGAAACATCATATGCCAAGAAACATCACACTCTCATGGGACATTAAGTCTAATATCACCACAAAGGAGACATGTCACATGGATTAAGAAGGCCATTGTTTGGTTGAAAAGGTTACACTTCCTAGTAGATGTATGAGATATCATCACTAAGAAGGGACTATTTCCTATGCAAACAATGAGCAAGGGACTATATTGACATGTGGTAGTGTATTTTGGAAGCAAGCATTGGCAGGGTCCACTTGTGTGAGTGTTTATCTCTTCAGAAAAGCGAAAGCAAGGGAATATGACACTTGTCACTTGGGCACTCACTTGAGCATTGAGAATTATGCAAACCTCTAGGATGAGCATCATGATGCCATTTGGCATAAGTTTTACTTGTTTACTGAAGCTTGAAGGCAAAATTTGCTAAATGGAGATTGAGTTGTCTCTTAGAGTGACAAGGAGCCTTGGGTGAGTTCTAATTTGGCAATTGAGTTGGTTTTCTCTATGGGACACCTAGCATGTGAGGTTGCTTGATTTTTGGAGTTACAAACCTTACATGTGCTTGCATGTTGTTGCATGTTGGTTCATGTATGTGCATGTTTGACAAGTTGCTAATTGGGTCACTTGGGACTTGTGCATGTTGCTAGTTTTAGTGCATGCATGCAGAGACTAAAGGATTGACACATGGAAATGTTGGACACCATGTATGAGAAGTATATATTGATTCCTTAGTGCATTTTTTGTATGTTGATAGATTGTAATATATGTATGTCGTTATGCTATCGGATTCACTCTAGAACTTGTATCATAGTGAATTAACACCTATAAGAGCATAGACTCTGAATATTGTATTGTAATAATTTATTACAATATACAATTGATCTATACTTTGGTGTGTGGGTTTTTTTTCTTGAAAGGGTTTTCCCACGTAAAATTTGTGTTGTGGTTTATATGTTTAAATATGAAAATAACTAAATGAATGTGCAATCTTGAATGTTAACTGTAAAATTTTAAAGGATTTGAAACAAAGTTTTGCAACCCTCTCCCGATTGATTTGCATTAGGGAAGTGTTTCTACACTTGGATTTCCTTTCATTATTTATTGACAACCTTAAATAAAACTATTATAACTTTCCTAGGATTTGCAAGGTAAATAACACCCAATCCCAACCCCAAAGATGTTGGAGATTCAACATTATACATTAGGATCAGAGTTAAATATCACACCATCCTAAAAAAAATGTGTATATATAATAATATTAGATATATGATCCTTTCATGAATGGTAATAATTATATAATAAATAATCATATAGACAACAATGACTATATTTCAAAGTTTTTGTTGAAACATTTGGTAAAAACTATGGAAAGTATTGATTTCATCCAACCTTTATCTTTGTATTTCTTTTAATGTAATTAAATTCTATATAGGTTTTTGTAGTAACACCACTCTTAATAGCTTTTGATATCTTTCATTGAAAATATTTTTGTTGTTTAGAATGGGTTCCCTATGGCCCTTATGTTGGTACAAAAGAAATAATTTATATAACTAAATTATAATTTACATCGTTGTAATAAATTACCACAAGGTTTTCATTATATTTTAAAACCCATTAGTAGAATTAGAGATCAATATAATCTAGCATTTTTTTGTCTTACCAAATAATGGAGAGAATCAACATAAGTATGATATAGAGCATAGTATCAAAAATAAATAACACTTGGTCATACCTTTGCATCATCTATTACAAAAGGTAGGTGAGTTAAAAAATGAGTTATTTATTAAATTCTTATAACAAAAAAATATTTATTTCTATTTTTTTACCTCATTAGAATCATTAGTATGCTAAAATTTATCTATTGTCTACAAGTGTTACAAGAATGATAAATTATTGTATTTATGACAGGGAGATGTAATTAAGACTATTTTTTTTACCTCCTTTACATCATTACTATGTTTAACTTAAATTTTTATTTACATGCATTACAAAAATGAGATTACTATATATATATATATGAGTGGGAAGTAAGTAATTGAGACCAAAAATTACTAATATACATTAAACTACCAATGAATGCACTTTTTTCTTATCTACACCCTATTTTTTTCTTATCTACACCCTATTTCCTATTAATTAATTTCAGGTAGTTTTTAAACTAGATGCAAAATGTCTTCTTTGATTCACCAATAATTCGAACCCCCATATGTAGAAATTATAATGAAGCATTGGCTATAAGGGCATATTCTATTACAATAGCAACATAGTCATCTTCCAAAATGTGGTCATGACATTTAATTCCTAGATAGGTTGCATGATTTTTTCCCATGCTAGCATTACAAACCTCTTCATTTTTTTCGTCATACCTCTTCTTCATTTATGACATCACAAACATCTTGACTATTTGCAGCATTATTAAATTATTTTCTACTTGCACCATCACATACCTATTCTTCTTTATTTTTCTTATATAATAATGACATGATAAATGATCTCATAAATCTTTTTCATCTTCACAAAATAATCTTGAAATATAATTTAATAAATGTAGGATTTCGCAAATACCTCAAGAACCTTTTTGATATAAGCTCTTGTTCTCAAAAATTTAGTATGATAAGATATAATTTTTGTGAAATTAAAATTTTGTATTATATTCTTTCTTGAGTAATTATTGTGTCCATTTTTCCATATGTTTTGGTTGATCATATTCATCAAGGAGAATAAATAATTTTTATTTTGTCTATTGGCTAAGTAATGATAGATTCTTTGTGTCTTCTTTAGTGTAGATTTTTTAAAATAACCTATGTCTATAGACTCTACAATTTTCACGTGTCACTCAATTGTTCTCTTCCCACCTATCTTTCTCCAAGAAACTTTACCTTTTTTTTATATATTTTCTTATAACCTCATTACCTAGATTATGACTTTGTATAAAAAGGAGCCCATTGTGATGGTGTTCATTCATATCTTTTAAATGTCCTTTTAATTTGGGCTTACTTTCATAGTGTAACAAGGAGAAGTCATACAATTTTATCATTAACTCTTCCAAATTTATTTAATTATAAAATCTTATGAGATATTATTAATAACCATTAATCAAAAATACCATACTTCTAGCTAAATATACCCAGCTTTGGCACACTTTCAAGGTGGAAATCCTCTTCAATATCTGGAAAGATAGAAATGCTTGCATATTTGCTAACACACAAATGGATAAAAATGTTTCTTTGTATTCTAAAGCTATTATTTGCTCTAATGTGCTCTTACAAATTTAGGTTCAGGCCAACAAGGTTGCACTTGAGGTGGCTCACCTTCAAGTGCTTTTGGATCATTGGGGCAATGCCCCATATACTGTTGCTTAGGTGTTTGCTTCGCCCACTTCCTCACACGACTGGTCGCTCTCTTGGGGTCGGTAGTGGAGTGGCTCTACTCGCCCCCGCTCTCAGCTTCCTCTTCGGTGTGGTTCCCGCCCTCCTTCACGGACTCGTTCTCCTCCTCCGCGGGTTGGCCAAGGGTGGCCCTTTGGAGGAGTTGTGGGGAGCAGCGGTAGCCGTTTCGGGTGGCCCTCTGATGACACTCTTGCTATTGGCTCTAGTTGGCCATATTTTGGCAAAAAAAATTTGCATCTAGTGCTTGCAATCTCGCCCCGGTGCGAGGATAAAGATAATGAGAAAGAAAAAGATGTTGACGATGGTTGGGGTCCTCCTCCTGACGTCACTCCAAACACCACTGATGTATGGGGGAAACACATGGATGACAGAGACCCTCCTAGCTCTAGTGGCACTACTCTGGCCGCTTGATGGCCATTTTATTTTATAATTGTACTGGCTCTGGTGGCACTACTCTGGCCGCTTGATGGTCATTTTATTTGATAATTGTAATGTTTATGGACTTCTGGGCTAGGCCCAAGTGATTCTGGTTTTTTAATTTTCTGGGCTTTGCCCATGTGACTCTCGTGGTGTGCCTTCTTACCACCCACCTTTTTTTGTGAATATGTATCCTTATCTTTATTTATATTAATATAGATAGTTGCCAAATCATCAAAAAAATATCATAAAAAAAATAGAAGAAAATATATTATAAAAACAATTTGAATACAAACTTGAAAAAAAAATACGTGAGAAAAATAGACTAGATTAAATTACTTATTAATCATGCTCCATCACTTTCGAGAGGCATCTCAAAGTTTGGGTCATCCAACTAATCTTCATTTTTTCTCTCTCCCTTCATAGTCAACATATTCAAAATCAAAATTAGAGTAATTTTCTTCATTAGTTTGTTTTTCAACACCATCATTGTGTATTACTTTGTTGGGTTTGTCTTAAATGAAAGACTTTGTTGTACTACATATAAATAATACATTCATACATTAGTCTACAATTATATAGTTGATATTGACAGACTTAAAATTTGCATTATTTTACATTCATAATTATGAAAAAAAATTATTAAAAAATTTGTAAATCGTAATAATTATTTTTCTTAATACATACATCTATTTCAATATTTCCTTATTATCTAAATTTTCTTAGAAGAGAGCTTATACTTCCACATGACATGATTGAATTGATTGTTCAACATCTTTCTTTTCACACACATAAAAAAAAACATCCACAATTCAAAAACATATATATAATTTTAAATGCAAGCTTAATTTGACTATAGAAATGTATGTAGATACATAATTGCAATTATCCTTTAGCTGTAGAAAAATATGACTTGATGTTCCAAATTCAATGAACTCAATCAGATCTCCCAATTCAATGAATTCAGAGATGCATTTTCCACTTAAAAAAAATATATATGACTTGATTTTTCATAACCGTACCCATATAAAAAGCTTCAACAGTTGGTATGCTGTAAAATCAGCTAAAGTTGAAGTAGAAAGAGCTAAAGATAACAATATTTTATGCACCAATCAACAAGATCTTTTACTAAATATTTAGTTGTTGATCTACTTTTTCTTTTCCTAGATATTCAGTGCTCAATCTCCATTTTCAACATGTACTGTTCTACTGGAATGTTTTTCACTCAATTATAAACTATCTGTACTTATGAGGGAAAGTTACAGTCATCAACTGAGCATAAAGTATTCAATGGGTCCTCCATTTCTCCATTATTATCTCTAATCTCTTAGATTCTTGTAAGTCTCTTCAACTCTAATGTTTAATTTATATTTTTTGGTTTTGTTAAGCTGGTAAAAGTGAGATTCTAGAACCACATTTCTGTACAACTGGCCTCCCAATCAGAGACATTTTCTTCACCAACATTTTGTGTTGAAAGATCTTGACTTTGCTGCTTTTTTTTCACTGGAGATTTCTCTGTCTGATTGGAAGATCTTCAGCATTCTGTGAAGATAATATAAATGAGGGAATTACAGAGTTTTGGCTGGCACGGAAGAATTAACTCAGTTTGGGTTGCAATGGTTGTGATGGTAGAAAAGTTGATGTTTAGTTTTATGTGGGGTTTTATTTGTAGAAATTATATAATAAATGAAGGTGGAAGTCTATTTTTTATTTTCAAATTAGAAATGTAAATGGGAAATATATAGAATATACTTTACAATTAAATGATGAATGTATTATATTTTCAATATGTTTTTAAGTATATATTTTCTTTTCAGTTTTTGAAGGATTCTTTTGTCAAATTTTGAGTTTTGTTTTGAATTCAACGATCATTTATCTTTATTTCTTTTAGATGCTCTTGAACTTTTTGTTAGTCGAGCTTGGCATGAGCTTCTTTGTAATTCTTCTTGTTTGTATGTATTGAAACTGAATGTTATTGAGCTGAAATCATAAATGTGTATTTGCTTTTTTGAAAGGTATATAGTGTAATCAATAAAGAAGACAAGTATCAACTAACTTTATTGAAGAGTGACTGACTCATTATGATGTTGGGGCTTCTAAGAACATGTTGAGGATTTTGGAAATAATGATGATGGAGAGTGAAGGAGATAGGATTAATTTGGTGGTTGTTGTAGAACTTTTCGAAAGGATTGTCTTTTCTTGGGTAAGGAAAATTTGTGCAAAACACATTTGTGTAGAATTCTTTATTGGTTTGTCAGATTTGATCATAATATTAAAAATCAATCAAATATTGTAAGAATCTATATGTTATAAACATAAAGTTGTTGGGTTTGAAAAAGTATTGTTCTAAAGAAATGTAGAGGAATATTATTTTTTAAATGCTAAATGTTTTTTTTTATAAATTAACTAAAATGTTAAATTGATAAAATTTATCCACTAGAACTTTCCTATTCTTAGGACACTAGGAAAAGCCTTAACAATTTATCAAGTCAACTTTATTAATTTTAAGAGGGAAATTGAGGAGGCTAAAACTATAAGGAACTTCAAGATGTTCAATAAATGTAGAGTTTTAATTATGAACCTTCTATTTATAAAGCTAGATACACTTTTTCATAAAACCCTTATACTAAAACCTACACGACAAGGGATGAAAAGTATTTACAAAGCTTTAAAGCTAGATGTATTTATTCATAAAACCCACATACTCATACATGCCTAGCAACAGATGAAATAGTATATCCAAAGCTTCAACCATGAAAAGCTAGATATAATTCTTCATAAAATTCATATGAAGAACCTACATGACAAGGGATGAAACAACAAAAATATTTTTTTGAAGGTTTCAACAACTTGTTTAAAAATTAGTCATAAGAAATAACTCCAACATACAACACATACATTACAAATTAATATTAATTTTAAAATAACATAGAGAATACATATTTAATCTCTGATTTGACAAAACAATATAAAAAATTATCTATAGAACAATGAAGAATTTGACTCTACCACTAAGAAAATGATGGGAAAGATCAAATACAAAAGGGTGAGACTAGATTCCAATCAAATAAGGTAAAACATGTTGAATAAATACCTTTGCAAGTTTGGACTATTCCATAGCTCACATTGTGTACTCTTGTAAATGATAGCAACTATTAATTTAAATACTCATACAAAAAAGTAAGATAAAGTAATTGCCCTAAAGAGAGTTGTCCTTTTCCATTTTAAAAATAAAGTGTTGCGAGGTTAATCAATGTGGGTCATTTTCTATTTTCTAAAATTTGTGTTTATTAATCTAGATTTTGTTCAAAAGGGAGTAAAAAAATAGGGCTTAATCCAAAACCATATAAGATAATGATAGAATCTCATATTTGGAGATGAAATCCTAAGCCATATAGTCACCAAAACCATAATCAAAGCTTGAATCACAAATTCAAATAAACAAACAAAATCAAATGGTATGTGTTTTTATGTCTTATGATAGTATGATTGTTGTAAATGTGAATGTTATGAACAAATTTTTCTTGATATATTTAGGGGAATTTAAGATGCAAAATTGCATGTTATATATTTTTCTCTTTATATTATTAGGAGGTGGGTGATCCCACAAAACTAGTTTACAATTCCGTTGAGGAAGCAAAATTGCAAAAAACACCCCCATGGAGAAAATTTTGGGTTTTGGGGGGTTCAAACGAACTTAGGGTCCAAACGAACCCAATAAGGGTTCGCTAGAACCCCCTTCGAGCAAACCCTATTAAATGTTGGGTCTCTCATTTTTCATGTTTCCCGGAATAAAAAACAAAGAGAAATTTTGTAAAAAGGGGGGTTTTCTTGAACCCCCCTTTGAGCAAAACCCATTCATTTGAAATTTCAAGGGGTTCACTGAAGAGGGTTCGAGTGAACCCTTTTCCCCCTTCTCCTCTTTGCACCAAATTTCTACAAAAATTTTCCCTTCAAAGCCTCGAGTTGAGGATGAAAATGGAGTCTTCATAGACCCAACTGATGATGGTAGTCCCTAATGAGTTATCCATCTAATATAATTTTAATATGTTTTGGTTTTATTATGTATTTTATTTTTTAGTTTGATTAAACATAGGTTTTTCACGGAAAATCAAACTCTATGTTCAACACATGTGGAAAAATAGCAAATTATCAAAAAAAAATTGAAAAATATCAGTGCACTAGATATTGATGTCCTTGATCTAACCCAAAAAAAATTGAATTTCGATACATACAAAAAAAGTTATGATTTAGCTAGTGAATCATGTCTAAATTGTAAAAGGTTTGACTTTGAAACTTAATTAAGAAAAAAAAATCAATGAAATGCTATGAAACCAATTCCATGCACTAGATATCATAGTTATGAATCTAAATTCAAAAAAAATAGAATTTTATCCTTCATAGAAAAAAAGTTGTGTTAGCCACTGACGTCACTCTTAAATAAAAAATGGTGTTTACTGTTAAAAACTAGTTTTTGAAGATGGAAAAAGAAGTGCAATATGATTCCAAAAAATTTGAAAAAAATATATTTAGAATCTACAGAAAAAAATGTCACAAATCACTAGTTTGCATCATCTTCAAATTCCTCACGATTTAGTTGCTATAGGTGCCTGAAAGTGAAGATTTAGTTAAAAAAATTCAATTCACTGTCCAGTTTTGCCAAAAATTGTAAACTAGTGTTGTGGAATCACCCATGTGAATGATGATGATTATCTATTAGATGCATTTGAAAGTACTTTGAAAATAGAGAGTTATCATGATTTATGTTACACATGATTATTTTATATAATTCCATGCTTTGTCTTGTGCTTTTATAGATTATTTTACTCACATGGATTAGATTATGTTCTCCCATGGTTCTACTTTTCTAACCTCTAGTGGTCATTTATTAGGAAGTCTTATGGGTGTTGATATAGTATCTTAATATTCTCATAGTGAATCTCCTAATGAACATTAGACACCATATTTTTGAGACCATACTAAGCATGATTATCATTTCATCCCTTATACTGATCACCCTATCCCACATGAGATTACATATTATGTTAAATTATATACACTACATCTCATGAGAAAGAGATGTAATAAAAACCAAAGGCATATAGAGACTTCACTAATTTGGTGCATCCTCCATATAGTGTTGAAACAAAATTTACAAAAAAAAATCCTCACTCTACCTCCCATTAAACCAACTGATATGTCTTTAAATATGCCTCATTTAATTTTAATGCTACATAATTTTGTGATTACCATAGGACTCTTTAACACACTATGGGTAGGTGTATTGCACTAATGCACAATATTCAAGATCTTATTGATAAACATATGACCTAAAAGTTGAGAACATTGAAGGCAAAGTAAATTGACTTACAATGCATCAATATGATAAGAAGGATCCTTCTAATCCTAGTCATGAAGAACATCACAATTCCAAGGAATAATCTAGCTCATTACATGACAATATCACATGAAGATATAAAACAATATGAGAAAATATAAATATAAAAAAATGATCATTAATGACATAATATGTGATGGTATGATGGTTTACCTATGTGCTCCAATTAAAATTACTTTATAAATAAAGCTATGCAAAAAAATGATATGAGACAAGAGTTTCAAACTATCAAATTTTAGATAGGCATTCTCATGAACATAATCAATGTAATGGTAGTGAAACATCCATAGAAACATCTTCAAAATACTTGTGCATGCAATGCAAGAAACAACATCAAAGGCTCCATCTTTATACATAAATTTTATTAATAAAGAAAATTTATGATCATGATCCACCACCATCATAACATGTGCACCCATAGCATCTTAGGAGATACTCCAATGGGGGCATATATTTCTTATTCCACTAAATTTTTTAGGCCTTTCTAATATTGATACGTAACCAACATTATGGAGTATTTCACATGATTTTCATTATAGCATGCTATGATTTTCTATGTTACATGATTTCACTTGATATTTTTGTTGGTTTCTATGTGTTTTACATGCTCATATTTTCTCTTCCTAGGATAAAAATAATGGAGGCATTTTGTCATCACACTTTCCAACATATTAGTCAGTTAAATATGTGAATACAATTTAGGCATACATTCTATATAGTTTAGTCTTACATTCCATACTTATGATCATTTTTTATACAATTTTTGAAAATTATAATTTCAAATTTACATCTCCTAGTTTGATCTAGCTACTTGAATTTTCCTCTCCTTGAGTTATGTGCACTTATTCATAGTACACATAATTCAAGGGGTTTATTATCTAATAATCCCATTTTTAGTTTTGGCAATAACCTTTCAAATGACACACTTTCTTTAGTAGTTCAAAATACTTGATCTAAAATTAATATTATTTTTATCAAGGCTTATTCTTCTATGTATTCATCATTTGGCATGTATACACATATAGTTTTTCACAAACACCAAATGGGGAAAAATTTAGAGTAGAAAATTGTATAGCCTAACACTTAATTTGACTATTTTGGAGCATTCGCTAACTCAAGACCCATTCGATAACTCAAACATGTTGTGTTGCTCTATTCAAAACCTTTCTTACCCAACTCCAAGTAGTTTAATCATCTTGTACAAGATTGCAATATTGATCTTTCCAAACTATACAACATTATTAGTGCAATCACATCCCCAACTCTCAAATTTTGATTTATCATATAATGGTTAACATTCCTAGTATTTGAGATAGATACCCATTCACATCGCTTTTAAAAAATAAAAATTATACAACTAGGGTTATTTATTTAAAAGTGTCATCCTAAAGCACTTACACATTATCATATCATTAAATAATCAAATGAATAATATGAAAAAAGCATCAAAAGTGTTTATCCTTTTGTTATATAAAATTTAACTATGTTTAATTTACATTATAATTAACAAGTTAGGGAATGAAATCAAGGAAAAGGAGAAATAAAAAAAGTATAGAAGTATTGGAATTGAAAATGCATAGAAAAAATGGAAACAATACAAGAAGAGGAACATTAAAATAAAATGAAGTAACTCATTCACCAATATGCCAATGTGATGTGTTGTATTTTGATATGTGATATCATCCAACCTACATGTTGTCATTTGTATCTAATGTAAAGTGATTGGATTAAACTGTGGTTGATACTTTGAGCATAACTATCCTTGTAACTCTATTTTGAATGGGTTGAGATCAACCTTTCATAATTTTGCAAGTTCCTCAGTTTACTCCTCAATGTCAATCCAGGAGCGTAGGCTTGTGAAAAATATTGGAGTTGTTTGGCTAAGGGTTGAACCTAGAAAGCCAAGTGGGGATGGATGCAGCTACATGGGTAAACCCACAAAACTAGTTTACAATTCTAGCGAGGAAGGAAAAGTTGCAAAAAATTCCCCCATGCAAAAAAAATTGGTTTTTGGGGGTTCGAACAAACATCAAGTTCGAGGGAATGCAAACCCCCCTTCGACCGAACCCATTAAATGATGGGTCCCACATTTCCTAGGGAAAAAGCAAAGGAAAGGGTTGTGGAAAAGGGGTTCACTTGAACCCTAGTTCAAGTGAACCTCCAAGAGGGGTTCGTTCGAACCAGGGTTTGCTCAAACCCCCCATTTCCCCCTTTCTCCCCCTCTAGCACCAAAAAGCTCCAAAAAATTTCCCTTCGAAGCTTGAGTTGAGGATGAAAATGGAGGATACTATTCAGACCCAATTGGATGATGGTAGTCCTCAAAACAAGGTATGCAACAAATATAATTTTAATATGTTTTGGTTTTATTATGTATTTTTTTTTTAGGAAAAAATATGATTGCACTAGATATTGAAGTCCTTGATCCAACAAAAAAAATTGAATTTCGATACATACAAATAAGTTATGTTGTATACAGTCTGCCTATGTCTAAATTGTAATTGGTTTGACTTTGAAATTTGATTAAGGAAAAAATATTCAATAAAACACTGTGAAACCAATTGGAAGCACTAGATATCATAGTTACAAATTTAAATTCAAAAAATAGAATTTTATCCTTCATGGAAAAAAGTTATGTTGTATATGGTGAGTGTCACTCCTTAAAATGGTGTTTATTGAAAAACTAGTTTTCAAAGGAGATGGAAAAAGAAGTGCAATATAATTCCAACTTTTTTGAAAAACAATATATTTAGAATCTACACTCAATCTCACAAATCACTAGTTTGCATCATCTTCAAATTCCTCACGGTTTAACTGCTATAAGTGCCCGAAAGTGAAGATTTAGTTAGAAAAAATCAATCCAGTGTCTAGTTTGGCCAAAAATTGTAAACCAGTATTGTGGGATCACCCACATGCAAATTGCATTTGTTCAAAAATCTAGTTTCCAGACCTCCTGTCACCTATGTGATAGGAACCCGAGCTGGACAGTTTACAACAAAAGTAGATTAACACTAACTAATAAAACATAAATAATAATTCTTATTGACACTAGACTACTAGAAGCAGATGAATAATAGAATGTAAAAGTGCTAAATACATGTATTAATAAGCATTCCAATTAACACTTGTCTAGAATAATCTGCTAAACCAATTTATACAGAATAGTGAATACATTGATTAAATATGATTGCAAAGTGGACTACTAAATCAAATATACTTGTAGCACAATATAAACATATCAATCACCAATACATCAAATAGTAATTAATAATGTATTAAATAGCACAATGATTAAAGATCAAAATAGACTTAAAACTAAGAAAATTCTCACTACCACACAACACACAGATTCTACAACTAGTCACTGGGTGATAGAGGAAGTGGGCCCTGCCTTCTCCGATTTCCAGTGAAGAAACAAAAGCTTACTTTACTCCACTCAATGCTTATGAAAAACAAGATTTCAAACTCCAGTCTTTCTTTAATCAAAACAATAGTTTACAGATATATTACCGATTACTAACTCAAGTCTTAGCATACATATATATATATATAGATCATATGTCGCTGAGTTCTACAAAAGGCAAACCAAAATGGTATACGATTTTTTGGGTTGTTATGGCCTACAACCAATAACCTTTAAAATCTTCTTAACAATAGATTTACAGATTTAACATTGTTCCAAAAACAAAACAACTTTAGACCGAACTTCAATCACAAGTGGCACATGACTCATGAATCGGTTCTTGTCCTCATTCCACCGATGCTTCTATTGCTCCCAAGCATCATCCACTTAATCATCCCCTGTTTTTCACAGTCACAAGGATAATTAGTAAATAATTATAGGTTTTGATACATCCTCAAGTTTCTATCTTCTCTTTGTATTTTATTAAATATCCCTACTTATTAACATATAGTGACAAGAACTACAAGGGATTCTATAGGAACAAAGAGCTAAAAAGGTAAACAAAAGGGGTAAAAATAAAGAGACATTTATCCCTCATCACAAAGCTCCATTATTTTGTAAAAATTCTTATGGGTCTACATGTAGGGAAATAAATACAACAAAAAAGTACCAAATACACTAAAAACACACAAGAAGATAAAAATTAATTAAAATCAACAATTTTAAACAAGATAATGAGAGAACAAATGGAAAGAGAGGAGACACAAAACCTCTATATGCTCAAGAGATTTTAAATACATGTAAGCTAAGATAGAGTGAAAGGAGGTGACTACTTAGGAGATTGCCTTGAAATCAAAACCCTAATTTTTTCTTTTGACCTTAAAATATAATTGAAATGGGAATAAATTGGAGGGGGGGTGTTATCAAAATCTATGTGTCTAGAATTTGAAAACAACAATGATAATAAATATATGAATGTTATAGATCATGATCTATGGAGATAAACACCCTAGTGTACATGTGATTAAAAAAGAGGTAGTGATGGTCACCAAAGATTTATGTCAATAACAATAAGCCTAAATGAGAGATAAAGAGTATCAACAAGTAGAAATGTAGATGCTTACCAATGTAAAGAAGAGCCAAGCACTACCTTGTTGATGAGAAAAATAAGTGATAAAGAAGAAGCAATTACATACAATTTTACTATCCAATATAACAATAAAATACATAATAATTTGTTTAAAAGATATCACCAAAAAGAGAGAGTGTAGAAGAACAAGAATTCAAGGATTTCAATTAACAATCCAACATCTACCCACATGAAGCTTCAATAATGGAAATGAAACTTGAAAAGTGCAACTAAGAAGATAAAGGAAGTTGCATTTGTTGGAAATTCCAAAAACTACTTTTACAAGAGGCTATAAGGAAGCTAAAAATTCTTGTTCAAACAACAACAAAAAATTCAAATAAATAGGCATTATGATAGGTAAGAGTAGGAAACTAGATGGGAAGCCAATGGTTTGAATTTTGAAAACTCATGGCATAATAACATGTCATATAGAAGTCCACATGTCATGTTAGTGTCTTGGAGAAAATTAAACTTGGATAGAGAACTCAACATCAATGATAAATATTAGAATGTGATGTATAAAATAGCAAATTAGTGAATTATTAAAAGGAAAATATTGAGTTAAAATAATCCTAGAACATGTTATGAGGGATGTCCAAGCTAAATTGAAACTAAAACATAATGTGATAATTGTATGGTATACATTTTTTAAATTACATGTTGCCCCCACTTTAGTGGGCTGATTTCACTAAATGTAAGCTTTGCTAAAGTACTAAAAATAAAATTACTAAAAGTAACATTATTTAAAAGGATATGCAACACTCTCAATCAAGGAAGCTCTTTCCCTTAGCCAAGAATCTATAAAACCAAATGTTAGACAATAAACAATACAACACAAATAGAGTTAGAAAATACAACCTATAACACAACAATATTAAAAAGCATAAAACCTATAAAATAGATACTTTAAAAATCACAATAATGTATATGGAAAAGAAAAATAACATATAATGAAACAAATAGATAGGAAATCTCATATGGGTGAGAAAAATGTAATAAGAAGAGCATTTGATTCAAAAATAATAAACTAATGCTACTACAAAAGAAAACACATGATATTAGTTCTAGCTTGCTTTTTCACTAGGAATTATGAGAAGAGAATGTATGATTTAGGTTCTAGCTTACTTTGTCACCAGAAATCATGAGAATCAATGAGTCACTTGTACTAGTGTGCTCAGTTGGTAGGTGATTCAAATGTTTAGTAAAATACAAGATCACTTGGACTAGTATGCTCTATAGGAACCTAAAAATTTTACCTTCAATCAATTTAATTAATTCTCAATCATTATATCCCTAATTAATTATATAGATTTAATTAATTAATTATCTTCATTATTCTTCTAACATTAATTAAATTATTTTTGCTATTTAATTAATTAATCTCATAATTTTCCAACATTAATTAGATAAGATAGAACCTTTTATGCAATCAATTAATCTCTTTCAAAGGTTTAAACTTAAATAAATCAATCAAAAATGTATTCATTTAAGTTCACTTTACACATTCATCCAAGATTTAAATAAATAACCACATTTACTTAATTCCTTAATTTGTGCACCTTCTTAATCCTAATTAATTAATCTAACTAATCATTCGCACAATATTAAATAAGATTAATTAGCTTAATCTCACATCACATCTTAGCCCATCTACCCATAAAATCCTCCAAAAAAATCTTGACCATGCATTCTATCCTAGAAAATCGTAGCCATTCACACTACCTTATGTGATCTCTCACACATGTTGGAGAGACCACATATTAAATCCCATTATCCCATTTGGTCTCTTACACATGTGTGTGAGACCACATGTCAAATCCCATTATCCCATGTGATCTCTCACACATATGTGAGAGATCGTTTGTCCCATATTTCATCTACATGTGGCTTCTCACACATGTGTGAGAAAACACATGCCAAATTTATTCTTCCCTATGCATCCACTCTCTTCCCCAAAAATATTCTCACATGTGTGAAAAAGTGATTTTTTGTCCATTAGATTAAAATAAGAAAATATTGGATATTCATTCCCTATAAATCCATATCCCACTCAAATCCCTCCTTCCCAAGATAAAATTTTTCATCTTCTCATCAACTAAATCCTCTCAATGTGAACCCTTGATCTCTCAAAGAAATCCAAGCCACCCAAACCCTCATCCAAAAATATATAAATTGAACCTCTAAGAGGCAATTTCATCATCTACTTTCATGCTATTGTTATGATAGTGCTTTGGAGAGCCAACTACATTTATCTCACTCAATTAATCCTACCTTTAAGAGAAAACCAAGGAGAGTATTGGTTCCAAATCTTCTTCATCTAGCTCAATCTAAGGTGGTGAAGAAGAATAAGGTAAATGTAGCTTACATTTCTATTTGTTTCTTTGTATTTCAATCAATGTGAGGCCTTGATCTCTCAAATCAATTGAAGCCATTCGATCCCTCATCCAAAAATCTATAAAGTAACCCTCATAGAGGCCATTTCATTATCCAATTTCATGCTAATGTTATGCTAATGATTTGGAGAACCAACACCATTCATCCTTGTTAGAGTATGTTATTATGCTTAATTAATTACATCACATTGATTAATTAATTAAGTCACTTATTCCTCTTTATTACTTAAGCTAAACTTAGGCACATTTATTAATTAATTATTAATTATTAAGTGTGCACACTAGGGTTTCATTTAGGTTTCCCTTTTAGGGTTTCGATCTCCTTCATAAGGATTGATCACATTGTAATAATCGATTCTCTTAATGCATTTTTACCGAGAGGTTTACAGGATACCTTTTTTCGGGTTCTTTCATATCTTTGCATGTGATGTATCCATCTTGCATGCGTGATCTTGATTCTAACATGGTATCGTACTGGATTCATGTACTCTTTCTCAACATTTTTTTGCAGGTGAGGGTGTTTTATACCGGACGCAAGCCAGATGGTCAGCCAAATTTTTTGCTCCTCTTGCTGACATCAGCATGACATCGTGATGACGTCATCCTACGGGCCGCCCTTCTTGCCCTCCCAACCCTAGTTTTCCTAAAGAGCGCTTTTTCTTTTGGTCATAACTTGGGCATACGGTATCGAAATTGGGCAAACGAGATATCGCCGGAAAGCTGGTTCCGAGCACTTTCCAGTAGTGCTATTTATTTTTTAGTATTTTACTGTTTTCCTACATTTATTGCTGTTTGAAGTCAGATGTACTTTTTATGCTTCCGAGCTCATAACTTTTTGCCACGATCTCCATTTTTCACCTCATTTGAAGCGTCGGAAAGGTATTGAGGAGCTCTAGGTTGCTGTCCATGCAATTTTTTTGTATCTGTCCCAGGTTTATCAATTAGTCCAGATTTGGCCCGATGGGTTGTTTGGCGATTACTTGGATGTTTTGGCAGTTGGGAGAGTGCATCTTGCATCTTTACACTTCATTTTCAGTAATACATCATTTAATAATTGCTTGCTACTTCATAGATTCCAGAGCACCCACTTTGAGTTTTTGAGGTTCTCATGGCATCGGGTCTTCGTTGTTTTATCATTATCCCTGAGTCAATCAAGGATTCTCATCCGGGTTTCAAAAGTATACGTATTAACATTTCGTTTGCCTATATCAAGCTCCAAAGTATTACTCTACGAGTTCTTCCAAAGGCTTCTTTGTAGCTTGTTATCTCATTGTAAGGGGGTTTTGTCCCAACGGGTTTTTCCTCTTTACTTCTTTTCCTACATTTGTAAATGGGTACCTGATCAGGCCTCGTTGTCGGGACCCATCTTTGCTTTCATGCATCCTATTCTAGTATTTTAGCTTCTTCCCAAGTTCATCTTAAGGGGGGGGGTGTTAGAGTAATAAGTTATTATGCTTAATTAATTACATCACATTGATTAATTAATTAAGTCACTTATTCCTCTTTATTACTTAAGCTAAACTTAGGCACATTAATAATTAATTATTAATTATTAAGTGTGCACACTAGGTTTCATTTAGGGTTTCCCTTTTAGGGTTTCTTGATCTCCTTCATAAGGATTGATCACTTTGTAATAATCGATTCTCTTAATGAATTTTTACTAAGAGGTTTACAGAGAACATCTTTTTCGGTTCTTCATATCTTGCATGTGATGTATCCATCTCGTACGTGTGGATCTTGATTCTAACATGGTATCGTGAGCCTCATGTTTCCCTTCTCAACATTTTTTTGCAGGAGGGTGTTTTATACCACGCCAAATGGCTTCGCCAAATTTTTGCTCCTCCTCTTTTTGTTGATTGACGCGATGACGCCGCGGATGACGCCATCTCAGACGGGCTGGCTCCTTGGGTTCTCCTCCTAACCCTAGTTTTTCTCCTAAAAGAGCAATTTTTTTCTTTGGCCATAACTTCGCATACTTGCATTCAAATCTGTAACGAAGATATCACGAAGTCGGGTTCCAAGCACTTTCCAAGAGGCTGCTTATTTTTCTCAGTATTTTACTGTTTTCCCACATTTATTGCTGTTTGAACCTTGTGATGTACTCCTTTTTATGCTTCCTCGGAAGCTCATAACTTTTTGCCAATGGCCTCCATTTTTCACTCGCTTGAAGCATCGTAAAGGTATTGAGGTGGAGCTCAAGGTTACCGTCCATGCAATTTTTCACAGACTGTCCCAGTTTATCAATTAGTCCGCATTTGGCCCAATGGGTTATTTTGGCGATTACTTGATATTTGGCAAATGGGAGAGTGCATCTTGCATCTTTGCACTTCGCTTAATACATCATTTAATAATTGCTTGTTGCTTCATAGATTCCAGAGTTGTTCCCGTTTGGAGTTTTCGAGTGTTCCGTGGCATCGAGTTTTCTGTTGCTTTATCATGATTCCTTGAGTCAATCAGTGACTCTCATCCGGTTTCAGTAGTATACAGAAGAATATTTCCTTGCTTGCCTATATCAAGTTCCAGTGTTACTCTACAGAGTTCTTCCAATGCTTCTTTGTAGCATGTTATCTCATTGTAAGGGGGGTTTTGTCCCACTGGGTTTTTCCTTCTCTTACTTCTTTCCTACATTTGTAAATGGGTACCCGATCAGGCCTAGTTGCCGGGACCCATCTTTGTTTTCATGCATCTTATTCTAGTGTTTTAGCTTCTTCCTAAGTTCATCTTATAGGAGTGTTATTATGTTTAAATTAATTTCACTCACATTGATTAATTAATAAGCTCACTTATTCCTCTTTATTACTTAAGTTAAACTTAGGCACATTTATAATTAATTATTAATTATTAAGTGTGCACACTAGGGTTTCATTTAGGGTTTCCCTTTTAGGGTTTCTTGATCTCCTTCATAAGGATTGATCACATTGTAATAATCGATTCTCTTAATGCATTTTTACTGAGAGGTTTACAGAGAACATCTTTTTCGGTTCTTCATATCTTTTGCATGTGACAGGTATCCATCTTGTATGCAGGTGATCTTGGATTCTAACAATCCTACTCAATCAATCCTACATTTGAGAGAAAATCAAGGATATTATTAGGGTGCAACTCTTCTTCATCTATCTCAAGTCAAGGTGGTGAAGAAGAATAAGGTAAAAGCAGCTTACATTTGTGTTTATTTCTTTGTATTTCATAATCTTGTCTTTCTCCATTCCATATTTTGACATACTGGGTGGGACCCACATCCTTAAACTAATCCTCCTTTGAACCTTTTTTTAATTTTTCATTCACAAGTTTTATTTTGTCACCATTTCTTTGTACTTCAATGCTTTCATCACCAAATTGTCACCTCTGCCATTTTCACATTGCCTACTTGTTCTTAACTATTCACAACTCTTTTTAAACTTGTTTTCTCACTCATCCTTTGTGATTTTTTACTATTTTATGTATTTTATGCAAGGTATTTATCTTTTTCTTCTTGTAGCCTCAATGCAGTGTTTATCCTTTCTTGCTTTCTGTTCCATTTTCTGGTTGTAGTCTTTCAACAGTTCACCCATGCATTTAATCAAGTGAATACTTGCGTCTTTGTCAACAACCTAGGTGAGCCCGTATTTTATTTCTCCTGTATTCACTGGCACCCCTCCGTCCTGTAGGAATTTCATGAATTTATGCTTTGAAATCTCCATAGTAGTTCTTAGGTCTGCACAACAATTTTGTGAAACAAGAGTTTTTTATAAAACTCAGTAAGCGTTCTTTTCAGCCCTTGAAGTTTTTCCTCATTCCCATGAGCCATAGAATTTCATACGTAAGTACTAACCAAAAAAATTATCAACATTTCCAAGAAAAAATTCTTTCCATTTTATGTTACCATTCCAGCCATTAAAACTAAAGAAAAACATATTCCAAACCTCTTTTGCGAATAAGCAATCAAAGAAAATGTGCTTAACTGTTTCAGGTTGTCTACAAAAACTGTATATATCAATATCAACATGGTTAATCTTATAAGGCAATTTCCGTAAGATTAAAAGCCACTTGAAGCATGTTTTCTTTGGCTCAAGGTAATTAGACCAATTATTTATGAATACAGATTGCCAACAATTATTGCACAGAGATAGGTTCCACACCTAATTTAAAGAAACAGAGATGGCATTATTGTCAGTTAACGATTTATAAATAATTTTTGGATTTAACTTATGGAGGGGGGTGCCATCATCCCAGCTGAGATGGCTCAAATAGTCCAAATTACTGCTACACCTTATGGGCAGCTGAAGAGACTCACAAGACTTTTTAATCATGGAGTAGGTTCTCCAATTAGAGGAGGGCAAATCAAATTCATTACTTAGGGTGTCCCAATCTTTTAGTTCACCATTGGTTAAGATGTCTTTAAAGCACCTAATGCCTCTAGTTGCCCAAACTCTTGGTTGAGCACCCTTGCATGAGTGCTAGAGGCTTGTCTTTATGCCTTAGATTCCACCAAATGGATTTCTCATCTAGGATACAATTATTATTATCAATAATTTTTTTTGTTAAGAATTCTATTATTTACCATTTCCAAAGCTCTCCAAAGGCTTTTGAAGACTAGAGATCCTGCAGGCAACACTGAAAAGGTACTAGCCACAAGGTCACTAAAGGGAAGTAGTTTCCAAGATTTGGCTTGTCTGGGACAACCAATTGAATATTGTTCCTTATGGGAACCTTCCAAGGTTTATCCCCCTGAAGGGATTTTACAATCCACTTGACTGCAAGGGTGATTCCATGCAACCTTAGATCTTTCAACCCCAAACCCCCCCTTGCCTTCTCCACACAACACCATTCCCATTTAACCGGGTGTTGTTTCTCTTTTCCTTTTCCATTTGACCACATAAATGTCTTAATCCTTTTTTGGATCTCATTAATTTGGTAGCTACTCAAGAGCCACACAAAGGAATAATATAGGCTGTAAGATGCCAAGATATTTTGACAAACTTGCATCCTACCTGCCAAGGTAAGATATTGCTTATCCCACTTTCCAAGTTTACTTTCAATTTTACCTTTTATCCATTGAAACATGTTTTTCAAACATGGATTAACTGCATAAAGAATCCCCAAGTATCTCACTTGTTTTTCTGGGCTACCCCACTGTATCTCAATTTTTTCTAGCCAGTTTGGGTGGGTCTCCTGCAAAACCAACATGATTGAATTAGAGTTAGATATCTTGGCCCCTGAGGCAAGGAAAAAGATCCTTAAATTTTCCATAAGGGACTCCATGTTCTTTTCATCTAATTCCAGGAAGATGGTTGTATCATTTACAAAATGCAGATTCAAGAGCCCATCTTTGTTTGGAAGGGCGATTCCTTTGACTCTGGGAGATGTTGAGCAATCTCTTAGTAGATAGAAGATTTCCTCAACTGTAATCACAAATAGGGCAGGGGCAAGGGGACATCCTTGCCTTATTGATCTTTCCAATAGGAACTCATTAGTTAGAGAGCCATTAATTTCAACCTGAGCATTAGCATCTTTCATGAGAATTTTGACCTAGTTACAGAAGCTGTTTGGGAAGCCAAATGCTCCTAGTGATAGGAGTCAAAAGTTCCATTCTACTCTATCATATGCTTTTTCAAAGTCTAAAAGCATCATTGTTTCCTTCTTGCTTGCCTTATTGATCTTTCCAATAGGAACTCGTTAGTTAGAGAGCCATTAATTTCAACCGGGGCATTAGCATGTTTCATGAGAATTTTGACCTAGTTATAGAAGTTGTTTGGGAAGCCAAATGCTTCCAGTGATATGAGTAGAAAGTCCCATTCTACTCTATCATATGCTTTTTCAAAGTCTAAAAGCAGCATTGTTGCCTTTTGGTCTGAGATCTTGGCCCAATTCATGGCCTCCCAGTTTGTGATCAAATTTTCAAGAATATATTTGCCCTTTATGAAACTAGTCTAAGTTATGTTGATGAATATTGGGAGAATACTCACCAATCTATTTGTCAGAGCCTTAGCCAAAATCTTGTAGGATACATTAAGTAAGGTGATAGGCCTCCAATTCTTAATGAGTTCTCTATCACTTCTTTGGGTAGGAGCTTAATAATGCCTTTATTAATTTCTTTACCCAAAGAACCATTGAGGGAAGCATCCTTGTATACCTGTAAAAGGTCTTTGCTCACCCATTCGATGTTTTGTTTATAGAATTTTATTGTGAGGCCATCGGCTCTAAGTGACTTATCATTATTTAGAGCCAAGATAGCATTCTTGATTTCCTCAATAGTGATTTCTTTGTCGAGGCTCATAACAAGCTCTTTAGTTAACTTCTTGGGAATGACTTACCTACACTATTCTCTAGCTCTAGTTGTATCACTATTGGTACCATATGAGGAGAATAGGTTCTTGTAGAAGCTTAGGAAGGATTTCTTGATTTTCTCCTAGTCCATGATAGCATTATCATCTAACCAAATCTTATCAATGTTTTCTTTTACCTCTTTGCTTCTCAATAATTTGAAAAATAATTTGGTTCCTTTATCCCCATTATTTAGCCAGTTCATTTTGGATCTGACCCTCATCCCTTGAACTTTTTTGGTTTGGACTCTCCTTAGTGAATCCTTGATCAGGGAAACCTCTTTTGAATATTGTTCTCAACTCTTTGTAGTTCTTTATTCATATGTAGTTCCTCTTGTCTAGAGTCCATGGATTTGTTCTTTGTAATCATTTAGAAGATTATCTTCCAGATTTTTACATTTTGTTCCCACCTCTCCCTTGCTGAGACATCTTTTAGCAGGCTCTAGGAAAATTCACCGACAACAATTCATCGATGGAAAATTTATTGTCAGCAATTCACCGTGGGAAAATTCACCACCATGACAAATTCATCGCCAGCAATTCACTTTGGGGAAAATTAACCGCCATTAATATTTTTTAATCTATATTTCCAAAACTTTGATTTTTTTATTGCAAAAGAATAATTTGATTTAATATATTATCATGTTAAAAACATTCATATCAAAATAAACATAAAAAATAATTACTATTGAGATGAATAGAAATTACTATGAACCAAACTTAACACAAAAATAAATCATCTCAATAAATAAACAGGTAAAAAATAATGGGTATCTCAATAAATCAATAATTACTATTGAGATGAATAGAAATTACTATGGGCAATAAACACCAATAATTAAAAATAAAATTGTCAATAAATTGTAAGGAGGTGAAAATTATATATATTAAAAAATATTAATGGCGGTTAATTTTCCCCGCGATGAATTGCTGGTGGTGAATTTGTCATGGCGGTGAATTTTTCCACGGTATGGTGAATTGTTGACGATGAATTTGCTGGATGCCCTTTTAGCATCCATCTATTAATCTCTCTAAGAGTAAAGATTTAGCTTGAATAAATCATCTTTAACTGAGTTGTTTTCCACCTTATAGTTCATTCTTATTTTTTTAAGAATTGGTTGGTGGTCATATGGATAGACTTGAACAATTTGGCCTTCCTCATTCTTATTTTTTTAAGAATTGGTTGGTGGTCATATGGATAGACTTGAACAATTTGGCCTTCCTCATTCTTATTAAAACAGAAGAAGTTCTTATTGACATAGAATCTGTCAAATCTACAGTAGATTATGTTGTTCCCTTTCTGAGAGTTACATACCAGATGCTTTTATTTTCTTTTTTTGTTCCCAAGCAATGGATCCACTAGTTGGTGCTTAGACTTCATCTTTGACCAGAAATACAACTCATTGCCCTTCCATTTCAGCTTACTTCCCCATGTTTATCTTCTTTGTGTTCCACCATGTTAAAGTCCCCTCCCACTATCCATAGGATGTTTGGGAGACCAAAGAACCGTTGCCAAAGTACTGCTCTATCCCTATAGTCATTGGGGGCGTAGATTGAGCAGATGCCAAATCTGGCTCCATCTTTTTCAATTATTACCTACACGGCTCTCTGGGATGGGGAAGAGACATTATCCACCAAAAAAAATTCCATTGCCTTAGTCACCAAAATAACTACTCCTTTCCCTCTTTCATGCTTTTTTGCGAAGTCTATTGAGTCCCTCCATATTACCTTCAAGTTTCTTTCAAGGGTAAACAGAGTAGCTTTTACTTCTTGCAGGACGACCACCTCCTTATCTTTAACTATTTCCTGTCTAGGGACTCGAGTCCCCTTACATTCCAGGATACACAACTTAAATCCATGTAAAAAGGAGAATTAATATGTGTCCATTGGCTTCCTAAAGCTAGTATAGCATTTAGGAAGACTACTCTAGTTATCCAGCCTTTTTATGAGATGGTATGTAGATTCTTTGGCTCTTTTCTTTCTCTTGCCATTTGCATCACTTGGATTCCCAATGCCTTCTGGATAGTTTTTATCCTTTTCAGAATTGCCAAGGTTTTGCTGGGCAGTATTAGGTTGGGGGGCAACCTTTTCTTTGTCGCCAAGTGGCAGATCCAGATCAGTGTTAACTACAGGATCTTGGGAGCAACCATTTTTTACCTCCTTGCTTGGGGGACCATTTTCCCTATTTGCATTAATGTTATTGGCATCATTATCTTTTTCTTTTTTTTTCTTTTATCTATTGAGGAATTAAACAATATTTCCTGCTTATTTATGTTAGCTGCAAGCTTAGGATTGGTTTCATTATTAGAGACCACCTCATTTGGGGTTTGGATTGTCACATCATTTGGAGAAGAGTCCCATATGTTCTTCTCTTTATTACAGAGATTAACAACTCCTTGAGAACTTTTAGCCACCCCCTCAGGAGCCTGCACATGCCCATCACTCTGCTTCTGATCTGGAACAAGGCAGTAGTTTTTAATCTACAAATTCTGGTTTTCTTTTTCTGATTTTTTAAGTTTCTCCTGTTGAGATAGCGACCGGGTGATCAACCTGTGTAGGCTTCTAAGGCTTTTTCTGAAATTCTTAAAAGTCATTTATCATGTTTTTAACTTTAGATTCAACATTCTTATTAATGAGGCTTGAGTCCTCCAGACCTTCCTCAATTTCATAGGAAAAAAACTCCTTACCAAGGACGGTAAAAATTATTAGAAGTTTCTTTAAGGGTTGTTTTTCCTTTGTTCCTTGGGGTAACATTATGCTGAAATTTTTCAAATGCCAACTGTTGAGCATTTTTCTTACCCATCTTAAAGTAAGAGTGAACATTTGTATTGGGTTCCACAATTGGATCAATGGCCTCTGAGATGCTATCTTTACTCCGACCAACCGACCCAAGAGGAGGTGGCGGAACCGATACCTCTTGCCCAAAATTGCTACCTGGTGAACCGATAGTGGCTTCCATTTCCATAGAAGGTCCAAGCTCATTTGTGGAATCATGATGAATTGTTTCTTCTATACACGAGGAAGAGGGAGGAGGGTTTTCCACCCTTCCAACTTCATAAACACTGAGAGTCTCAGTGCAACAGAGGGGATGGTCTATGCTCAAAAGGAGTAAGATCCCCATTCGAGCGAGTTTCCTTCTCGGTTCCACCACCCACCGCTTCCTGACTTGGAGAGTAGTTTGGGGGTTGAGTATTTCCAGAACCCACCTCACTAGGGTTCACATGGCTAGACAAATTCAAGAAGGGAATTGTAGTATTTCTTACGCCATTTCCCCTGCCTTTGAGGATAGGGCAGTTCTACGAAAATGCCCTTCCCTCCTGCACAGGAAACACACGTTCAAGACACCTATTATCTCAATCTCACAGTAAATTATAGTGCCTTGATTCAAAAATTTAATCTTTTTAGGGATAGCAACGCTAGGAAGGAGGGTAATTAATACCCTAGCACCAAGGTGAGGAAGAGAAATTTTAGTGTCTTCAACCCGGAGAACACTTCCGAGAGGGACAAGAAGGTTTGGCAAGAATTTCTAGACAAACGGAGGGACATTTTTTATTATGAGTAAAAATTATTCATAAATTTCCTCTAGGGACCACCTTAAGCCCTAAA